>CM038796.1:224478994-224590223 GCA_021764765.1 Vicia sativa | reverse complement strand
ATATTGATGTTTCTTTTAATAATATTATGTATACAAAAGAAAAATACAATAAATCTAGAAAGACAAATGAGAGACTGATAACTAAAGTAATGGTATTTATCACCTAAGTTTAAAGAAGTGATTGATTTTATGCAATTATTTAGAAAGTTCTAAGTTATTTATGAGTATATAGTCTTTTTTTATTTTACTTATTGATGAGTAATAGATATGTAATATAAATTTAATTGTGGTTAAAATTCACTATACTTTGTATTTTTAAAATATAGAATATTTATTTTCATGTGTGATGTATGACTTCAAATGTCATATTTAAAACATGAGGAAAAATGAATATATTATTTCACCAAATATATTAGTGGTGGTGTTATCTTAATATATTAACAGAATACATGTTTAGGCGTTAAATTTAAAATAAAATATCACCTAAACACGTGTTTTGTAATTGGATTAAAGTACAAACTTATGCCTTGTGCTACAATTATGTTAGAGAGTTGTTGTATTATTTTATTGCGCCTTTGTGCTACAATTGTTTGTGGGGCAATAAATATTAGATGAATCGTTTGTAAGATTGTATTATAGGATGAATATACTCATCATTTTCAGATTCAGATCGGATTTCCTCATAAAAACATTGTTCATGGTAAGATAAACTACTATGACAAACTACTATCCGCTTTTTATATAAAAACAAACTATCTATTTGCCTTGTGCCACAATAGTTTGTGAAGGTTGAATTTTGAATGGATACATAATCATTTTCATTAAGACCGAGCCTCACAAAACTCTACAAAATCGGTCATTTGCAATTCATACTAGCTCTCCGATAAACCATTCTAAAACTAAAAACCATAAATACAGCAGAATGCACAAAAATCAAAATTGCTTGAAAATTCATTTCCTAAATCACTAGCATGTTTAATCTCACAACGATGTTCCTTCCCATTAGATTGAAACGTGGTCCTATGATAAAAATGTTTAAAAGATGAAGTTTTATAATAAAACTAAATAATGATAGAATTGCATAATTTATATTTGTTCTTATACTACACAATTAGCTAGGAATTTTGAAGAAACTAACTCAAACAAAATAAAATATGCTTGAAGAACTATGAAGCATAAATATTCTAATTTTATCAATGAACACTTTTACTAAGACAATCGCTTAGTAAAACCCTATTGTCTATAAAATAATTGGTTGGTAATTTTTTAAAATGAATTTATACTTATTTTATCGGTTATAACTTTGCACTTTTATTTACGTGCATTTTCTTTTTATGATCTGCTTTTGGTTATTTTATTAAATTTAATGATAGTGTATATTGAAAATATTACACAAACACTCAATTAGATTATTTTAAAGTGTCAAATCAAAAATATTTTAAAATTTATAATTATTTGATTTTAAATGATTGTAATTCATTGACCGTGGTAAAATATTTTATATTGTTAGTGCACCATTCTTTTTCTATTTTATTTCAACAAATATTTGCACTTTCATTTCAAAATATTTATAATAAAAATGCAATATATTGCCTCAAATATAATAGAAGAAAAAGCTCAACATGGTCCTAAAAGTAAATCATAATATTTGTGGTGGCTAAAATTTCTACTAAGAGTAATCTTGTATAAAATTGTCTTTTCTTTTTGATTCAAATTGTTGACAAATCAAAATATTTTATGTAATCTTACAAAAACCTTGTTAATGTTTTAAATTTTTGAAAAAAAAAATATTGTCTGCTATGCTAGTGAGTTATAAAACCTTTGCAAAAATATCCACTAATGTAATCAAATAATAGTCTGCTTTGCTCAAACACGTAAACCATCCCTAAATTATAAATAAAAATATTGATGTTTTAACAATATTGTGTATACAAAAAGAAAAAAATACAAATCTAGAAAGACAAATGAGAGACAGATAACTAAAGTAATGGTATTTCTCACCTAAGTTTAAAGAAATGATTGATTTTTATGCAATTATTTACAAAGTTTAAAATTATTTGATAGAGTATATGTCTTTTTATTTTATATATTGATGCGTAATAGATATGTAATACATAAATTTAATTATGGTTAAAATCTACTATCGCTTTGTATTTTTAAAATATAGAATATTTATTTTCATGCGAGATGTATGACTTCAAATGTCATATTTAAAACATGAGGAAAAATGAAGAATGTATTATTTCACCAAATATATTAGTGGTGGTGTATCTTAATATACTAAAACAAATACATATGTTTAGGCATTAAATTTAAAACAAAATATGAACTAAAACACGTGTTTTAGAATGGGATTAAGTACAAATTTATGCCTTGTGCTACAATTATGTTAGAGAGTTGTTTGTATTATTTTATTGTGCCTTGTGCTACAATTGTTTTAAGGTTGTATTATTAGATGAATGGTTTGTAAGATTGTATTATAGGAAGAATACACTGCATTTTCAGCTCGTGATCGAGCCTCCGTTAAAAACATTGTTCATGGTGACAAACTACTATGACAAACTACTATCTCGCTTTTTTTATATAAAAAACAAATATCTATTTTTCCTTGTGCTACAATAGTTTGTGGAATTGAATTTTGAATGGATACACAATATTTTCGCTTAAGACCGAGCCTCCTGTTAAACTGATAAAATCACCATTTTCAATTAGACTAGCCTCCGACAAACCATTCTATAAATAAAACCAAACTAATACGTAGAACTGCACAAAAATCAAAATTGCTTGAAAATTCATTTCCTAATCACTAAAGATGTTTAATCTCATCTTCATAAGGCACGATGTTCCTTCCCATTGAGATTGAAACGTGGTCCTATGATAAAATGTTTAAAAGTTGAAGTTTTATAATAACACTAAGATGATAGAATTGCATAATTTATATTTGTTCTTATATTACACAATTAGTTAGGAATTTTGAAAAGAACCTAACCTGATAAAATAAATATGCCTCAAGAACTATGAAGCATAAATATTGTAATTTTATAAACGAAAACTTTTACTAAGACAATCGCTTAGTAAAAACCCTTTGTTTCATAAAATTAATTGGTTTGTAGTTTTTTAAATGAATTTATACTTATTGTTTCAAGTTATAACTTTACACTTTATTTTACTACGTGCATTTCCTTTGTTTTAATGACTGCTTTTGTTATTTTATTAAATTTAAATATAGTGTATATTGAAAAATATTACAAAAATACCAATTATATTATTTTAAAGTGTCAAACCAAAAATATTTTAAAATCTATAATGTGATTTGACTTTTAAAATGATTGTGATTCATTGACCGTAAAAATATTTTATATTGTCGATTGCACTATTCTTTTTCTATTTTATTTCAACAAATATTTTCATTTCATTTCAAAATATGTATAATAAAAATGCAATATATTGCCTCAAATATAATAGGAGAAAAGCTCACATGGTCCTAAAATAAATCATAATACTATTTGTGGTGGTAAAAATTTCTACTAAAACTAATCTTGTATAAAATTGTTTTTTTTTATGATTCAAATTGCCGACAAATCACATTATTTTCCTAATTTTACAAAAACGCTTGTTAATGTTTTTAAATTTTTTGAAAAAAATATATCGCCTGCTATGCTAGTGATTTATAAAACCTTTGCAAGAAAAATCCCACTAATGTAATCAACTACTAGTTTTGTTAGTGTTTTAAGTTGGCATTACTTTTGGTAAACTAGGCTATGACAATGTCTTGATAAAAGTCATGACATTCTGAGATTGAAGATAAACCTACTTGACAAGGATGTTTAAAGTACAATTTTAATCGAAGCTAAAGTCAGGCCGGAATTTCGCAGAAAATATTACGATGTCATACGTAATGTTATGATATCTTGGCAGACATTCTGCTCATAATCTATTTTTCCCCTTAGATTTTCTCAAAGTTTGTTGAGTTGTATTATGTTTTTCATTATTAGATTGTATGCTCACGTGGTGTTAGGTTAATCTTAGTTAAACCTAAATTGGGTTTAGATAAGACCAAGTTTTTAGGATTAATTAAGTGAACCCTAGCAATATTTATGGAAGCCCAAACTCAAGTTTGGATTGCTTTTATAAAAGGAATAGAACCCTTACACTGCATACCGGAATGTATTGAAGATTTAGCGTGTTGTTATTTGTGTAATTCTAGTTACTTCTTGAGCCAAGCAATTATCAATTGATAAGTGTCTCGGACTAGGATCTGCTTGTAAAGGTAGTTTATCACTAAAGCTTTGAAGCACGAGTGCTTGTCTCTTGATTAAAGTTTGGAGCAAAATCAAGATAGTTTATTGAAGTGTGTCTTCACAATTCAATTATTTAATAGGTTGGTATCACAAATTATGATTGAGGGGAGGAGAGAACTGTGTCTAAGTAGGACTTAGATTGAAGTTGCATTGAGTAGGTTTTAGTGAAGGAGATAAACCGTTGGTTTATTCTCGAATTAATTCTACTAATAGTGAATTTTCTCCTCGGCTTGGTAGCCCCTGCATGTAGGTGTAGTTACACACCGAATGGGTGAACAATTTATTGTGTTCTTTATCACGTTTGAATTTATGTGTGAATTGTTATCAGAAGTCGAGTATCGTCATAACATTCTTCTCTGTGACATCACGTGATCCGCTTCTGAGAATTTCAAGTTTGTTTCATTCAAACACAAAACCATCCCTAAATTATAAATAAAAAATATTGATATTTTCTTTTAACAATATTATGTATACAAAAAGAAAAAATACAATAAATCTAGAAAGACAAATGAGAGACGGATAACTAAAGTAATGGTATTTATCACCTAAGTTTAAAGAAGTGATTGATTTTTATGCAATTATTTAGAAAGCCTAAATTATTTGATAGTATATGTCTTTTTTTTATTTTATATATTGATGAGTAATAGGTATGTAATACATAAATTTAATTGTGGTTAAAATCTACTATCACTTTGTATTTTTAAATATAGAATATTTATATTCATGTGAGATGTATGACTTAAATGTCATATTTAAAACATGAGGAAAATGAAGAATGTATTATTTCACCAAATTGTTAGTGGTGGTGTTATCTTTATATTAAACAAAATACATGTTTAGGCGTTAAATTTAAAATAAAATATCACCTAAACACGTGTTTTGTACTGGGATTAAAGTACAAATTTATGCCTTGTGCTACAATTATGTTGTAGAGTTGTTGTATTATTTTATGCTACTTTGTACAATTGTTTGTAAGGTTGTATTATTAGATGAATTGTTTGTAAGATTGTATTATAGGATGAATACACGGTCATTTTCGATTCAGATCGAGTCTCCGTTAAAACATTGTTCATGGTGACAAACTACTATCCGCTTTTTTATATAAAAACAAACTATCTTATTTGCCTTGTACAATAGTTTGTAAGGTTGAATTTTGAATGGATACATAATCATTTTCAGTTAAGACCGAGCCTCTGTCAAAACTGCACAAAATCGCCATTTTCAATTCATACTAGCCTCCGACAAACCATTCTAAAACTAAAACCGCATAAATACAAAGCAGAATCGCACAAAAATCAAAATTGTTGAAAATTCATTTCCTAAATCACTAGCATGTTTAATCTCACAACGATGTTCCTTCCCATTAGGATTGAAACGTGGTCCTATGATAAAAAATGTTTAAAAGATGAAGTTTTATAATAAAACTAAATAATGATAGAATTGCATAATTTATATTTGTTCTTATACTACACAATTAGTTAGGAATTTTGAAGAAACTAACCCAAACAAAATAAAATATGCTTGAAGAACTATGAAGCATAAATATTCTAATTTTATCAATGAACACTTTTACTAAGACAATCGTTTAGTAAAAACCCTATGTTTCATAAAAATAATTGGTTGGTAATTTTTTTAAATGAATTTATACTTATTTTATCGGTTATAACTTTGCACTTTTATTTACGTGCATTTCCTTTCTTTTTATAACTGTTTTGGTTATTTTATTAAATTTAATGATAGTGTATATTGAAAAATATTACACAAACACTCAATTAGATTATTTTAAAGTGTCAAATCAAAAAATATTTTAAAATTTATAATGTTATTTGATTTTTTAAATGATTGTGATTCATTGACCGTGTAAAAATATTTTATATTGTTAGTGCACCATTCTTTTTTCTATTTTATTTCAACAAATATTTGCATTTTCATTTCAAAATATTTAGAATAAAAATGCAATATATTGTCTCAAATATAAGAGAAGAAAAGCTCAACATGGTCCTTAAAATAAATCATAATACTATTTGTGGTGGTCAAAAATTTCTACTAAGAGTAATCTTGTATAAAATTGTCTTTTCTTTTTTTGATTCAAATTGTTGACAAATCAAAATATTTTGCAAATCTTACAAAAAAACCTTGTTAATGTTTTTAAATTTTTTGAAAAAATATATTGCCTGTTATGCTAGTGTGAGTTATAAAACCTTTGCAAAAAATCCACTAATGTAATCAAATAGTCTGTTTGCTCAAATACGTAAAACCATCCCTAAATTATAAATAAAAATATTGATGTTTTCTTTTTAACAATATTGTGTATACAAAAAGAAAAAATACAATAAATCTAGAAAGACAAATGAGAGACGGATAACTAAAGTAATGGTATTTCTCACCTAAGTTTAAAGAAATGATTGATTTTATGCAATTATTTACAAAGCCTAAATTATTTGATAGAGTATATGTCTTTTATTTTACATATTGATGAGTAATAGATATGTAATACATAAATTTAATTATGGTTAAAATCTACTATCGCTTTGTATTTTTAAAAGTAGAATATTTATTTTCATGCGAGATGTATGACTTCAAATGTCATATTTAAACATGAGGGAAAATGAAGAATGTATTATTTCACCAAATATATTAGTGGTGGTGTTATCTTAATATATTAAAATAGAATACATGTTTAGGCATTAAATTTAAAACAAAATATGAACTAAACACGTTTTGTAATGGAGTACAAATTTATGCCTTATGCTACAATTATGTTAGAGAGTTGTATTATTTTATTGTGCCTTGTGCTACAATTGTTTCTAAGATTGTATTATTAGATGAATTGTTTGTAAGATTGTATTATAGAAGAATACACGGGCATTTCGGGCCTGCATCGAGCCTCCGTAAAACATTGTTCATGCCGACAAACTACTATGACAAACTACTATCCGCTTTTTATATAAAAACAAATATCTTATTTTCCTTGTGCTACAATAGTTTGTAAGGTTGTTTTTGAATGGATACACATTCATTTTCGTTAAGACCGAGCCTCCGTTAAACCGCATAAAATCACCATTTTCAATTCAGACTAGCCCGACAAACCATTCTATAAATAAAACCAAACTAATAAGGTAGAACTGCACAAAAAATCAAAATGCTTGAAAATTCATTTCCAATCACTAAAGATGTTTAATCTCTATCTTTAGGCAACGATGTTCCTTCCTATTGAGATTGAACGTGGTCCTATGATAAAAAATGTTAAAAGTTAAAGTTTTATAATAACACTAAGTGATGATAGAATTGCATAATTTGTATTTGTTCTTATATTACACAATTAGTTAGGAATTTTGAAGAAACTAACCTGCATAAAATAAAATATGCCTCAAGAACTATGAAGCATAAATATTATAATTTTATAAACGAAAACTTTTACTAAAACAATCGCTTAGTAAAACCCTTTGTTTCATAAAATTAATTGGTTTGTAGTTTTTTTAAATTAATTTATACTTATTGTTTCGGTTATAACTTTACACTTTATTTACTAATAAGGCATTTCTTTGTTTTAATGATCTGCTTTTGTTATTTTATTAAATTTAAATATAGTGTATATTGAAAATATTACACAAACACTCAATTATATTATTTTAAAGTGTCAAACCAAAAATATTTTAAAATCTATAATGTGATTTGACTTTTAAAATGATTGTGATTCATTGACCGTGTAAAATATTTTATATTGTCAAGAGCACCATTCTTTTTCTATTTTATTTCAACAAATATTTTCATTTTCATTTCAAAATATGTATAATAAAATGCAATATATTGCCTCAAATATAATAGAGAAAAAGCTCTACATGGTCCTAAAATAAATCATAATACTATTTGTGGTGGTAAAAATTTCTACTAAAATAATCTTGTATAAAATTGTCTTTTTTTTTATGATTCAAATTGACACAAATCACAATATTTTTCTAATTTTACAAAATAGCTTGTTAATGTTTTAAATTTTTTGAAAAATATATCGCCCGCTATGCTAGTGACTTATAAAACCTTTGAAAGAAAATCCCACTAATGTAATCAACTACTAGTTTTGTTAGTGTTTTAAGTTGGCATTACTTTTTGGTAAAACTAGGCTATGACAATGTCTTGATAAAAGTCATGACATTCGTGAGATTGAAGATAAATCCTACTCGACAAGGATGTTTAAAGTACGTACCGAATGGAAGCTAAAAGTCATGGCTTGGAATTCTTAGAAATATTTCGATGTCATAACGAATGTTATGACATTCAAAGGTGACATTCTCGTTTCCGTAATCTATTTTTCTGAGATTTTCCGAAAGTTTGTTGAGTCATGTATTATGTTTTCGTTATTAGATTGTATGCTCACGTGGCTGTTAGGTTAATCTTAGTTAAACCTAAATTGGTTTTGATAAGACCAAGTTTTAGGATTAATTAAGTGAACCTAGCTATCTTTATGGAAGCCCAAAACTCAAGTTTCAGGATCGCTTATAAAAGGAATAGAACTCTTACACTGGGCCAGGCCTGGAATGTATTGAAGATTTAGCAAGTTGTTATTTGTGTAATTTAGTTATTTTCGGAGCCAAGCAATTATCAATTGATAAGTGTCTTGGACTAGGATTTTTGTAAGGGTAGTTTATCACCCAAAGCTTGAAGCATTTAGTGTTTGTCTCTTGATTAAAGCTTTGAAGCAAAATCAAGATAGTTTATGAAGTGTGTCTTCACAATTCAATTATTCAATAGGTTGGCATCATGTACGGATTGAGGGGAGTGGTAGGAACTCGTGTCTAAGTAGGACTTAGATTGAAGTTGCATTGGGTAGCTTTAAGTGAAGGAGATAAACCGTTGGTTTATTCCCTGAATTAATTCTACTAATAAGTGAATTTCCTCCTCGCTTGGTAGCCCCGGATGTAGGTGTAGTTACAATCGAACTGGTAAACAATTTATTGTGTTTTTGGTCATGTTTGAATTTACGTGAATTGTTAACAGAGTGTCGAGGATTATGTCATAACATTCTCGTGACATCATGATCCGCCGCTGTGAATTTCAATTGGCATCGTGAGCTGCACCACCGTTATTTCGGTGAGATATAGGGATAATAGTTTCCAAGCGGGATATGAAGAAGGATTTGGAGGTAGACCACCTATACGGATGGGTCTAATTATGATTACTAGAAACCTCGTATGGTTGGTTTTTAAGATCAATGGATATTAAAGCTGAGAGCCATCGATAAAGGTTGGAAACATCCCACCAAGCTTGAGAAAGATGGACTACCGCCTGAAACCCGAGGAAGAATGGATAAAGAGGAAGAGGAGCTAGCATCTGGGAACCTTAAAGCATTTAATGCCTTATTCAATGGTATTGACAATATCTTCTCGACTAGTTCATCAATGTGAGTGGCAGGATGATGTTGGGACACTCTCAACTATTCCATGAGGGACATCCAAGGTGAAGATGTCAAGACTTCCGATGCTCACCACAAAATTTGAGAATTTGAAGATGAAAGAAGATGACTATTCATGAGTTTCACATGAATATCTTGAGATTGCCAACACCTCAGAGCACTTGGTGAAAGAGATGTCAAGAAAGTCGATGAGAAAGATTCTTGATCCTTGCCTAAAAGATTTGCAAATGAAAGTGACCGCAATAGAGGAGGCCCGTGACATCGCACCTTGAAGGTTGAAGAACTTATTGGATCTTTATGACTTTGAGATGAATTGAAAACCTGTTGACATGAAGAACAATACATAGCACTTGTATCCAATCAATCAAGAGGGATGCAAGGTGGATGATGAAGAGAAGATATCCTGGCCATAGCTATGCTCTGGAAGGCAGTTCAACAGACTCATCAAGAGGGTTGATCCAAAGTCAAGGTCCAATGTCAAGGACATTCTCATCCGACATTAGCGATCTTATGACCGCAGAAGATCGCGGAAGAAAGAGGAAGTCAAACAGAGAACCAGTATCATGGTTGTGAAGGATATGGACATATTAGAGTCGAATGTCCCACCTTCTAAAGAAACAAAAGAGAAGGATGATCATTCACTTATCCGATGGTGACCCGTAGAAGGACTATGAAGAAGCAACCAAACTTGTCAATTGCCTTTCCGTGTGCATTATGATATGGATTCTAGTGATGAGGAAGTGTCATTTGAAGAACTTGATGATACTTTCAGAAGTCGTGTATCGGTGGTGAAGTACACGAGAATGAAAGCGAAAAAGTCGATTGAGAAGTTGAGCGAAATGTAGTGAAGTCGAGAAAGGAAAACATACCACTATAGGTCATCTCAATGTTGAAATTATAGTGTTGAATTCCAAACTGATCGATGACTAAATCGTCAAGATGTCGACTACTTGGACCGATAAGTTGGAAGAAATCCTTCACTTGGACAAAATGGAAATAAGCATGGTCTAGGATATGTATCGAAAAGAAACCCCGTTAGTGACATGAAGAAGAAGAGGCATTGAAACCAAAGTCAAAATAGTTGTCACAACATAAAACAGAAATGTGCCCGGCTCGGGGTATGTGGTACTAAGAACTTTGTTGACAACAAAAGAAGAATGACCTAATAAACCAATGTCAAAACAGATGTCACAACATTGGGTTCAACATCAAGATCAAACATGAACAAAAGTTTCAAAGATGGAATGTCATTATGTGGAAGGTTTGGTCACATAAAGCCTTTTTGCTTTAGACTACATGGATATCCTAATCAAGGTTCTTATGAAGCCTAAGACCAACAAGGTATCATTCACTCAACAGTTGAAGAAGAAGATCATACCTCCGATAGCTCACACTTCTCTTAGAGTGTCCGCCAAAGAAGATTGGTATTGAAGGAAGGTGTTCTAAGCATATGATCGGAGATGTAAATCTTCTTAATAATGTCAAACCTCATTCTACCGGTTTTTATTTTGGAGATGGAGCTAAAGGAGAAATCAAAGGTGTTGAAACTCAAACCCGTCCGAGTTCCAAACCTAAATGGAGTATTGTTGGTAAAGGTTTGACCGCTAATCTCATCAAAGATAAGTCACCTATGTGATATGGGATTCAAAGTCAACTTGACCGAGTCCGAATGTCTTGTAATCAATGATGAAGTGAAGTGATTATGAGAGGAGTCGATCAAAGGACAACCTACACAGGGAATCCGAACACCACCGTCAGTCTGCGGTGTTCCATGTACAAAGATGAAGAGGAGGTAACATTGTGGCACCAAGAACTTGGTCATTTACATCTTGAGGAATGAAAGGATCATTCCATGGAGGCAAAGAAGGATACCAAGACTTCACATTGATGAAGGAGAGTCCGTGGTAAGTATAGGTCAACAGAAACCGAATGTCACACCAATGTCTAGACATCGACCAATTCTAAAGTGTCAGCAAGCTACTAGGGCCGTATGAAAGACTAACCAAGCTCCCATCGACAAAGGATATAGAAAGGAGCCTTGGATAAAACCCTCTTTTCAAGAATGAAGGAGGAAGATAGTGGTGGCTCAAATTTATGTTAATAATATAGTATTTGGAGGAATGTCGACACAATGGTGAGACATTTTGCCAACCAAATGCAGTGAATCGGAATGAGCCTCATGGGAGAGTTGATTTATTTTATTGACTACAAGTCACACGATGGAAGACTCAACATTTCTTTCACGAGCAAGTATGCAAGGAATATTGTCAAGAAGTTTGAAATGAAGAATACAAGCCATAAAGGACTCTTACTCCTACACATTTGAAGTTGCCCAAGAACACATGTAAAGAAAATGTTGATCAAAGCTTGTATAAAAGCACTTCCGAGGATGTTTCTTCTTAGGAAATAATCTTGTTCTTTGGTTCAAAAAGAAGCAAACTGTGTTCTTGCATTAATTAACGAGGTGAATACATAGCACCGGTAGCGCGATTCTCGGATGATCCGATTGGCAGATGTCGATCGACTACAATGTCATATGTGATGTCATGACATTGTAATCGTGATATGTTTACTAAAGCTCTTGAGGCTAGTCAGTTGATTAAGAGGCAAGTTGGTATTTGTCAATGAGGAATTGTAGCAATTAACATTGTTTACAAGAAGGAATAGAAGGGACCTTTTACTTCAATCAATTATAAGTGGGTCATTTAATTATTTTACCCTATTTTTAAAAGGTCCAAGAAGGAAAGACTTCTTCATATAATAGTTGCCTCATTTGAAAGTACTACATTTTCTTCATCCAAAGAAACTTTCAAACCCTCTACCATTCTCGCCTCCATTTCCTCAAAATTCTCAAGAAAATATGTCTTCATCATCTTCATCATCTCAAGAATGGTTCTTCTTCCCACCATGGATGAGATTAGGCAACGCTTTGAAACCATGCATGTTGAAGCTCCAGGATTACTCCACTTCATGCAATAGCCATCAACCTCGAGAAAGTCAAGAAAATGCGACAAGGTGCTCGAAGGTCACAAGCATCACCTTCTAAAGAACTCAACCATCTTCGTCTGCGGCCTCGAAATAGCAAACAAAGAGGGTCTAGGTCTGCGTAGAAGCTATTGTTAGAATAGTGACTAGTATCCTAAATGAGAACCAACCGTTCGGGTTTACGTCCTCTAAACCAAGAGTCTGCCCTAGTTTAGAAGTCGATCCAGATCACTAAGAATGTCAAGACATCCGATGATCAAGTCAAGGAAATACCTATGGATCCCGATCATCGAAACTCCCATTGATTCTCTCCGTCAAGAATGTTGTTAATCCATTTGTTCAATTCACGAAATGTGTGAGGATGATATTCTATTGAACCCCTATTGTTAATGAAGATGAGATTGATGGTATATTTGAGGAATCTCCAGCAAAATGTAACTCCGTTAAAAACCCCTTGAAACTACGACTCATATCTCGACAAAGATTCTAGAAGAGACTCCAGACACCAATTGGTGATGATCTTGAAAAGTCTCTCAATCAAGATTTTGAGGAATTGGTTGAACCCTGTTATTAATCTAGATGAGGAATTCTCCGATAATGACCTCATTGCTAAAGTTAATCCTAGCATTGCCGAAGGGTGATGAATAGAAAGGAAGCGAACGCTATTCCAAGTCCTGCCTGGAGAAGGTTGCTAAAGGCCCATAAGACTCTCTAGTTGAGAGCAAGATCGAAGAAAACTGTAAAGATAAGTCGGAACCCACCAAAGGAAGAGTAGGGTGAAGATTGGTATCTCTGGGCCAAAGAGAACCCCAATTGTGAAGAAGAGGAAGGTATTCAACAATCGAACACGATGATGATTACGATTTTAATGTTGAAGAGAATGTCTGACATTCATCCAAGAAAGAAGCCTTCTCTTGGGAACTCCCCAAAGTCCCCAAGCAATTGACAATATTTTCACCACCTCGAGAATGCTAACAGTGGAAATATGTGTGTTTGAAGAGAATTGCATGAAAGGAACCGAATAAGAGTGCCCATAATGCGGATGTTATTGATTTGATTAAAGAATTCAAGTTAATGAAGGCTGTGGTGAAGTTCTCAAATTGTTATGATGTGTTGGTGAAGAGTTCATTGTGAACTTGTCAGGGCCGTGGCTGATGGAAGGTCGGTGATTTCAAGACCTTTATGTCGAGAGGAAGAAGAGGACGTTTTCCCAAGTGTGATCAACAAATATTCGATGATGCTCAACCCGAGCTAGAGAAGCGATAATCAAATATGTCACACAATCGCTAAACAAGTGAAACATTGGCCAATGAAGGAAAACTAATCGCCAGTAGACTAATTGTAAAGTTTGCTATTTTGCACAAAATAGTGCTGCAAACCGGGTTCCAATAAACCACAAGTCCACCATCTCCATTGCTCCGGCAGATTCATCTTTGATGTTGGTACTAAAGCAAAATTTGATTATGGAACTTATATCATTGAGCAAACCCTTAAACATGCTGGAAAGTTATGCAATTGTCATACCCAAAATTTGCCCTCCATCTACTCAAGAGATTTCATACATCCATACCAAGGGTTCCTCAAGAGTTGATTAGACAAACTCTCCTAGATAACAACGGCGGTGGCTCAAGTCAAGATGGATTTCAACATCTCAATGGCCTTCATGCCTCCTCATATGCTTCAAAGATTCTCCATGTCAAGTTTCAAGTTTTCGCGTTTCAGGGCTGTTGGTGGTTGAAAATGTGGCAAAGTCAACTGTGGTTATGGCAAACTTCATAATTTTGGTCAACATCCTCATTTTGGTAATATTTTGATCAAGGGTTGAAGATTCATGATTTAACTCAAGATTTGGAGTCGGTTTCTAAATTAGGGTTAGGTTAACAACTTTGGATCATAATTTATATTTTCACCATTTTTGTTTTGAAGTCAATTCTCTACAACTTCATGTCTCACAAGAATGTCCAAAAATGGAGAGGTATAGCTCAAAACATTATGTGTTAAGTCAACAAAGTCAATTTTTGTTTGAAGATATATTGAGCATGGTAATCAATTGAGATGAGACCAAAGACATTGTTTAGAGGATAGATCTTTCAAAAAGTCCAAGAACATCAAAAATGTGGAAAATTGGAGTGTTGGCAAGTTTTAGAATTAGAGAGATACTTAAAATTTTGCGGGCCTACTTTTTTTCATCCTAACTTGTTTCTCATGCAATTAGGAATGTCCAAGCCAATGCCACGAATTTTTTTATTTTTCTATTTAATTTGTAATTTATTCATTTATGCAAATTAAATAAAATAAATTATAAAATCAAAATTAATTGAAGATTGATGCTTTTTGTGATTCAACCCATAAATGCGGCATTTTGAAATTAGATTTTGGCAAGATTGGATTGAAATTTGAAAATTTGATTTCATGAGAATATCAATTTTTTCCATTGAATATTGATTAATTTTTCAACCAATCCAACGGTTTATAGACTATATTGATGCATCAAGAGAGAAGAAAAAATGGAAACCCTATTTAAAAGTGAAACCGTGTGTATAGTAACGAAGCGATTCCATTTATGATGAGATTTTGCATTCCTTTGCCATTTATCGATTGATATTACATCATCAAAACCATCGTAATCAAGGAATCACGAATTGTTGTTTGTACTTTTTCAAAATCGTGCATTACTGCTATTATGTTTTGATGTTGTTTCATGTTAGAACAAAGTGTGCGATCTCGGTGGTTAATTGCATTTATGGTTTAATATGCCATAACTAGTTCTTGAGTTTTATTTAGGCTTATTAGGAAAAATTGGACCACGAGACTAGTACCAATGCATTGAATGACGCTTCGAATTATGGTTTTTGTAATTAATTTTATATTATGTGTTGATATAGTTAACAATATGAAGTGAGTTTCAAATGTAGGGAAGATGAAGCTTGGCGTTGGGTGATTTGGAGCATTGGGAGTTACGTGTTTGTAATTCGTTTTCAAAAAGGATGCAGCTTTCTGGATGACAAAGGTGGGGATTCAAAGTTTGAACACAAGTGTTCTTCAATCTGGCAAGACCAATGTTCTTTTCCTTTTACAAAACTCATTATTTTTCTATTTTCTATTATTTCAATATTTTCATTATTTTAATTATTTTCATCATTTTAATTTATTAAAAATTACAAAAACATTTTTTTTATATTATTTTCATAAAATCTTTATTTAATTTAATAAATTAAAAATATAATTTTTGCATGCATATTTATTTTATTTATAATTTTTGCATTTAATTCACTTTTAATTGCATTTTAATTATTAAATCTTTTCTAAAATCCCAAAATTATTTTAACTTATTTATCTTTTTTTTCAGCATGTAGTAATTTTCATATTAAAACTTGCATTTTTTCTAACTTTTTCTTATTTTATTTTCATCATTTTTCATCTCTTATTCTTTCATGTGTTGTTCGATTAGGACGTTTTTTTTATTCTATTTTTTCAATAATGTAATTGTTCATGGGTTGTAATAGTTTAATCTAGGGTTTTACTTTCCGCATTTTAAATTATGTATTTCCCAAAGCCATGTAATAGCGTAGGTTTACTTTTTCCGCATTTACATTGTTTTAACATTGCATTTTATATAAATAGTAACTAGGTGTATGGCAAGATAATAATTGGACATAGCTCACAATTTTCAAGAATATTCTTTAATACACATGCACCCTTGTGGTAATTCTCTCTCGATGTTTTCGATTGCAAATGGTCATGTCCTCGAACGTAGAGGTATTCTAGCACTGCTGTTTTCCAAACAAATCATCATAGTCCTTGATAACAAAGATTGTGGTGACGAATACATGATCTTGACCTCGATTGTCGCCTACGAAAATGATGATAGTCCTTCGAATGTGCTAGGATACTTCCTACAAGTTGCCTTCATGACCATCCGATGTTCCTTCAATGTCCGTTTACATCCAACGAATGGAGCTACCTACTAACTAATGGTATGGCTAGCGCTATTCTAAAGGAACGTAGAAGTACGAAAACGACCAATTCGAGTGGGTAATAAGTCTTTTAGTTGCTTGCTCTATCAAATGCTTTTCACACCACACTTTCTTCAAAGTTCAAATTCTTTTCAAAAAAAAACATTTGAACACTTTGTATACACTACATGAGTCATTACAAAGTCAAAGCGAAATGCCTCTTTCAAAACATTTTGTCAAACACACAGAAAGCAATTTTAAAAGGTGATCTAGAGCAACTAAGAGCCGTAGATAACTACGGATGGAAAGGGTGCATACCTTCCCTTTTCATAACCATTCTCCCAACTCAGAATCTAACAAGGTCTTTTTACATATTTTTACCTTCCCTTAATTGGATAAAAAAAAGTCGGTGGCGTCTTGCTATCCGCACATTTGGATACAAAATCCTACAAAGTCAGTCATCAGACATGTAATCTGACTTTGAGGAACACCCAAAAGAGAGAATTTCCTTAGGGATTTCTAGATAACCTTTATTGCTTTTTGTTTGACTTGTATGCTTTATCTTTAAGGGTTGCTTGGGTATTATATTGTTGGGGATCCTACACCGGATCCGGTTTCTTTTGTAAGTGGCATTAGATCATACCGCTAGACGATAACTAAGCGGTCAACATGATGGCTACGTTAGCGTGACACTTTGTTGTCCGATACTCTTCATTCCCAAGTTGAAGATAGTATTTGGCTTCGTGGTGTCACAAGCTAACTAAACTTTTTAGAACTTTATTGACCCATCTTAGCCATTAAGGTAGAGATGGTTTTGGTGTAGACCGAGGTTGGTTGATACTCGATGCTACGCCATTGAGATTAGACTTTGGGACATTTTCGATCGACCACTTGGCGTCGTATTGAAATAAGCGCCACGAGAAAGATCGATGATGTGAGATTCCTAGAACCAGGTTACTATTATAGGAGGATGAACCAACTCAAACTTTTGGTGGGGTAATCACTATACCTCATGCAAGCCTTAAACATAGGCTCATTGTGTGAATTGCTTTGTGTGCTAAACATGACATCATGACATCATTCGCATTGCATATCATTTCTAACTATTTCAAGGACCTAGGATTTATCTTTTGCTCTGTTTTGTAGGGATTATGGCTTCTAGAAAGACTATCCGAATCAACTTCATGGGTATCCTTCTCAACTCAAGAATTGGTTTGAAATTCGACCATGCTCAGTTCATCAAGACATGGTTATCTGCTTGATTTGGTTATCTCTTTTGAAGAAGATATGATATGTCCTATTCCGGTTCTTTGATCCAAACACCATTGCTTCACATTTCCAGATTATCGCTTGGTTCCTACCTTAGAAGAGTTTCTAAGCTACTTGGGGTACCTATTCTTGACCAAATGCCATTCACCGGTCTAGAAAAGGTTCCTAGGTATAAGACATTGCATCCGCATCTTACATCTTAAGTACATTGAAGCCATTGGGAAACTAGAAGTGGAGTTAGGGTTTACTTTCCAAGTTCTTAATTAAGAAAGCCGAGAATTCCTCAAAGCTATGAGTTTCCATGCATTTGAAAATATTGTGGCCTTGCTAATTTATGGTTTGGTTCTATTCCTAATTGGATCAATTCATAGATGTCAACGCCATCGTTGTTTCTTACCCGTAATCCTATGCCTACTTTACTTGAGACATTCTACATTCTCTCCACACTGTACTACTAAGAGACAAGGAACTCTCATGTGTTGTAACCGTTACTTTCTGTGGTTTATTTCGCACCTTCCTCCACAGTTTTGAAGAATGAACAAAGGTTGAGATGGTCTCAAAGATTGATGTCACTCTCTCATCGGATATCCGTTGAATCTTTTCTCTCAAAAGGACTTCATTCATTGAGTTGTGGAGAATTCCTAATGTACCGCTACTTGGTAAGGGGAGGTATTACTTACAACCCTTCTCTAGCTCTACGTCAGTTTGGTTTTGCCCAAGAGATGGTCCACATGATATGCTTCTCCAAGATATTGTGTTCAAACTCACGATCTCGATTGGCTGGAATAAGGTACGCTGGCATGGTAAAGAAGACGATACCAAGACTTTGGGGCACGAACTCCATTCCTTGGGAACCTTATTTCAAAGGGTGAAAGCAAAACCTCATGATGCCATGTTGTTTTACCGGTAATTATGGAAATTGCTATAGGTGATGATTGTGTTCTCCATCCGACATGCCCTCCGATTAAGACATAAGCGATTTCCCGATTCAACTAAAGAAGAAAGGGATACCTTTGAAGCTTTTGTTACACAAGCGGAAGAAAGTGCTAGAGTTGACAAAGCTATCACGAGAGCGAAACATCAATGCCCTACATTTACTAAGAGGAAGCGCCATGGGAGACTTAGAGCTTTAGGATGTTTATGTTTTTTATTGTTTTCAATTATCTCTTGTACTTAAAAGAAAAGAATAATAAAAGAAGTACTAATAAATGTTTGCTTTGCTTGTTTACAAATTTAAATCTCTAAGGTCCTTGAAACATGTTGCATTTTATAAACATTGCATAGCATAGCATAACATTGCATCAGGTACATGGAGATTGGTTTTTTTGTTGCTTATTTATTTAGTGTAATGGCTCTTGAATGTACGGCAAGCATTTCGGGCTCGCGTTAGAGTTCACCAACTTGGTCCAGGCCAAGAAGATTCGAAGAAGCTCATCAACGAAGAAGAAGGTTGTTGGTCTCCTCAACATGGGTGGACGTTCGGGGTCCTAAGGTGGTCACCGTATTGAGCTTCTCGGAAAGTGTTTCCATGGTGAGGAGGGTGATGAAGGTGAGCAGCGTGAACCAAAGAAAGGAGGAGAGCCATGATTATAGCCAACATGAAGATAAGAAATAAAGCAATGAAGACCGTCTCGAATCTTGTGGAAAATCAAGATGTCCGTTGAACTTTGATGATTCGAGTCTTGTTTCGTGTTTGATTTTCCGTTCAAAGTTCAACTGCCAAGTATGATGGCATGTCTTGCCTGCATTGAAATCCTATGTAAGATCAATCCCCACTTGCGATGCGTAAAGTTGTGGATGCATTTTTTTTCAAGAGAGTTTGTTCGAAATGGTTGGAATGGTACTACCGTAGAAAGAGTGGTATGGAGTGATGAAGGGCATCTGCGATGGTATAGTGGCATCGATACACCGTGCAATAAAAGCATGTTTGCGGGTTGTGGATGGTGAAGTTTTGGGAGTATGCTTGGTGGAGTAGAGACGGTGTATACTTGTCAAATAGGGAGTTGGTTGATATGTTTTGGGGAACACTGACAGGCCCATTCTTCAATCATCTAATGGTAATTTTCCGGATCACCAGTGATAATTGATGCGAAAGCGTATTGCTGGTCAAGAGTGGGAAGATTTTAGAGTCATTTTCAAATGTTGCAGCGAGATCGGTGCTAAGATGCTGTGGCGGTTAAAAGCCGAGCCAAGTCCGGCTGCTAATGTGGGAGGCGGTTGTGATTTCTACCGGTATAATTCGCACAGATAATGCGTTAACGCGCCAAGAAGTGGCGAAGATGATGTTTTTTGTGGAAATACATGTTGAATCGAAGTGATAACCTTGAGGGACCTCCTCGTAATGTCAACACTTCCTCTCAGTATAATCCTAATGTAAGTGTGCTTACCATTCCAATGCCTGTGGCACGACAACGACAATTGTTGGGCTCAAGAACAAAAATTCAAGATATGATTGAAGCTAAGCGATTGAGTTTGATCCTCCGCTGAGACCGAATGTGATCAACGCGCCCATGCTCAACCATGACAGGTTCCAATGCTGTTGTGACGATACGGTGTTTTCAACATAGATGACTTGACCATCCTCCGATGGATCGCAGAAGAACGTTTAAGCCGTCAATCCGTGATGCCCGCGTGATGAACGTTGGTGCCCATGCCGCTACCGATGCTGTGCTTGGTTGAAGACGTGTTCAGTGCATGATGAATAACCGTGAGATACTATTTCTGAAACCACCTGTACAGAAGCTGTGTGAAGAAATGTCTAAGTTGAAAATCGACAATGCGAATCTAAACCGTACATCCATGTGGGATACCTTAGGGCAGCCAAGTGGAAAGTATGATTACATGGTGAAGTACACGTTCCGAGAGCTACAAGATTCCTATTGAAGATGTTAAGGCGAATCGGATGGGGTGACGATTTCCCAAAGACTATCGCCGATGTCAACACAATAAGGATTTCCTTGCACGATCCTGCGCTTCAGAATTCATCATTATTTCCAAGACCAGTTCCATATCTTCATAAAGCTATCCCTTGGAACTATGGGCTGACGTTTACTATCATGGCGTCAAGCAAGACCCTCCTCGACTCATTGAAGATCTTATCAAGTTTCCATTCCCGACATCGACATCATCCGGATCAAGTAAGGTGACCAGAACCGGAAGAGTATTCTCTCCGTAGATCTCCAAAAGACACTGCGACTCCACTCACATTCCAGCTACTCAATCAATATCCCAGCTAGAGGAAAGAACGGCGACTCATCTCTCAACCAAGTACCAAAGAAGTTATCAAGACACCTCAAACAAGAAATGGAGGAAATTCAAGATCATCAAGAAGAGTGACTATGTTGTGGAGCAGTTGGGACAACTCCGTCCAAGATCTCCATGCTTGCTCTGCTTGTGTTCGAGGCTCATGCTAATGCCTTGGTGAAGTTCTCAAGAATGCTCGTGCCGCAAGACACTACCACCGATCGTTGAAGTTTGTATTGCTAGCCTGGCCGCCAACAACGGCTTAGGCTTCTCGATCTGATTTGACTCCCGCCGGAAAGAAACACAACAAGGCCTTGCACATCTCCTGAATGGAATGGGCACACTGCCTCATGTCTTGGTGGATACCGTTCGCTTTTGAATATCCTACAAAGACTGCTTTTGATCGACTTGATGTCGAAGGGTTGGTTGGACCCGGTGACATTATTGTGAGGGCTTTTGATGGTTCTAAACGCACAGTACGGAGAGCTCACTCTTCCAAAATCGGTTCCAGACTTTGATTCTACTTTTGTCATGGACATCCGTCCAGCTTATTCTTGCCTACTTGGCCTTGGACATGGGGGCAGGCGCCATTACTTCCTACTCCACATCGTGGTTGAAGTACCCGGTGAAAGGAAAAGTTGTTAAGTGTGTGGTGTGAAGAAGAGTATATGGTCATATGCAAATGTTCGTTACTCTCGAGATGGAAGGTGAATTCTTGAGACTCCTCAAGCTTTTGAGACAATCCAGTCATGCCTGTTGACTCTCCCGCACTCCTAAAGTTGCAAGTTCCGCCTAGATGGCCTCGCTGAAAGATGCTCAACATTGAACAAGGAGGTAGTGCTATTTGGGAACAGCTCCTGATCTTCCTTTCAAATTTGACAAGACTGGTTTGCTTCACCGTCAAGGGTCAGAAGATGATACGCCGCGAAGCGTGCCGCCAACTTCCTTTCCCGTGATCAGCCAGAGTGAATCCATGCTAGAAGAGGCACGACAACGGCTTCGACATCGCAAGTGGATCTTCCAACTCCATCATGGGCTCAGAATTGGAAGATCAAGACGTCATACCAATCTCCTTTAGCCGGAGTAATTGCTTTTGTTTTGTTTTGTTTTCGTATTTCTTTACGTGAACAATAAAGTTTGAAAGCCTGGTGCCTTGCCCGGCGCCATGGCTCGTTCGCGAGGGTTATTATCTGCTGTTTGCGTATTTTCATTCAATAAATTCGTTGGACTTTTGCATTAAATTGTTTGTTTTCTTTCTTTTATCACCCCTTCAAAAGCTATGTGTTTCTTACACACCCACGTGATAATCGCGAGAATCAATTCAATCAAGTATCATGCTAGTGCTAAATATGACTTTGATAATCCGATCTACTGCCGAAGACGAAAGTGAGGAAGATTGTGAAGTGCCAGGAGAACTTGCTGCTCACACAAAGAAGAAGAGTTATACTGCCACACGAAGAGCAAGTTGAGGTTGTGAACTTGGGTACCGACGAAGATGAAAAGAGATCAAGATAGGAGCGGGTCTTGAGAAAGTGTTAAAGAAAGGTTGATTCGATACACGAGACTATGTTGAGGTTTTGCTTATTGCTCATCGAAGACATGCCCGGTTTAGACATTGATATTGTGGTGCACCACTGTCGATAAAAGAGGGTTTTCCCAGAAAAGAAGGTCGTCGATGCGTCCCGAGATGTCGAGAAGATCAAAGCCAAGTTTTAGCGCTCAACGCTGGTTTCTTAGCTGTCACCTCTTATCCCCTGGTTGCTAATGTGGTACCTGTGCCTAAGAAGGATGGTAAAGTACGAATGTGTGGATTATGAGATCTGAACAAAGCGAGTCCGAAAGACGATTTCCACTTCATTGATGTTCGTAGACAACACCGCCGCATAAGGTTTTCTCCTTCATGGATGGTTTCTCCGTTACAATCAAAGATATTCCTAAGACATGGAGAAGACTACTTTTGTTACACAGTGGGGTACTTCGCTACAAAGTTATGCCGCTCGATGAAGAACGCGCCACTTATCAGCTTAAGCATGGTGACATTGTTTCATGACATGATCACGAGATAGGTCTACGTCGACGACATGATAGCTCGACTGCCGAAGAAGAACATCTGATCATTTTAAACCGTTCGACAGTTGAAGTACAGACTAAGACTTAATCCCAACAAGTGCACCTTTGGGGTCAGATCCGGAAAACTCCTAGGGTTTGTTGTCAGTGGTAAAGGTATTGAGGTTGACCCTCAAGGTTAAAGCCATCCAGAGATGCCGCCCCGCACCGAGAAAGAAGTCGAGGTTTCTGGGCCGATTGAACTACATTGCCAGATTCATTGCACACCTGACTGCTACTTGTGAGCCAATCTTCAAGTTACTTAAGAAAGATCAAGTAGTGGAATGGAACGACTATTGCCAGATCGCTTTTGACAAAATCAAGGAGTACCTACAGAATCCTCCCATCCCGACATGCTCACCGGAAGGAAGACCTCTTATCATGTACTTGATAGTGTTAGAGAACTCAATGGGTGTGTGTGTCAGGGCAACATGACGAGTCTGGTCGAAAGAGCATGCAATATACTACCTTAGCAAAGTTTACCGACTGGAAACAAGATACTCACAAACTTGAGAAAACTTGCAACGCTTTGGCTTGGGCTGCTCTCGCCGACTAAGATGTGATATGTTGACCACACTACTTGTTGATTTCAAGATGGATCCGATAAAATACATCTTTGAGAAACCAACTTTCCCGGAAGAATAGCAAGATGGAAAATGATCGACCGAATATGACATCCAAAGACACTTCTCGAAAGCGATCAAAGGAAGTGTGGTAGCCGATCATTTGGCTCATCAAGTCCGTAGATGACTATCACCATGCAGTTCAATTTCCGACGAAGATGTTTTACTAGTCATCGATTGTGAAGAAACGGCCGGACGTAAGGACCTGAACAAGGATCCCGATGGACCATGGTTTTTGATGGAGCCTCAAACGCACTTGGCAATGGCATTGGCGCCATCATTATATCCCCCGCAGCGGATACGCCTTCACCCAGATTATGTTTCACTACCAACATGGCCGAGTATTTGCTGCATCATGGGTCTTAGCTATTGACTTAAGAATCAAGTTCTACAAGTGTATGGAGACTCACTTTAGTGGTCAGTCAGATTGAGGGCGTGGGATACTAAGCATCCGAATCTCATTCCAGATCGAGCATGTTCGAGTTTGATCCCCTACTAAGAGATTACTTTGATCACATTCCACGAGAAGAGAATCAGTTGGCATTTGACACACTATGTCGTCTATGTTCAAGGTCGATGATAACGAGGGCCCTGCATCATCATTGAGAAGTTCGACGAACCAGCTGATTGTTAGAGCTTGACGGAAGAAACCCTGGTACTATGACGTAGAGGTATCTTGAGACTCAGAATACTGCGGGCATCTGTCAATGATAAGAAGTTCATGAGAAGATTCGATCCAAATTCTTTCTCAGAACGCATCTTATACAAACGCAACTAACGACTTGTGCTTATCTACCGTGTAGACCCAAAACAAAGAATGCGTATCATGGAAGAGTTACACGGCGAATTTGGTACCCATTCCAGGACACACCATATAAAAAGATTTTGAGAATAAGTTACTATTGGTCCACCATGAAGCCGATTGTCACCGCTATGCTCGATCTTGTCACAAATGCCGATTTATGCCGACAAAGTACACGCCTCCAAGACCTCCAATGTTTTAACTTCTCCGTGGCCTTTTGCAATATGGGGCATTGACATGATTAGAGAAACATGCTTCCAATCTAACATCGTTCATCCTTGTGGCAATTGATTACTTTACCAAGTGGGTAGAAGTACCTCGTTCATTCATTACAAGAATGTTGTGGCTCGATTCATCAAACATAATCTTATCTGTCGGTATGGCACTCGAAAGGATTATCAGATAACGGCTCTAATCTCAACAACAAGATGATCACCGAACTCGCACGCAATTCAAGATCAAGCATCACAATTTTCTCCATATCGGCCTAAGATGAATGGCGCAGAAGCGCCAACAAGAACATTAAGAAGATTATACAAGATGACAGTGACTTACAAAGATTGGCAGATGTTACCATTTTTCTTCATGGTTATCGTACTACAAGACGAACATCCACGGGCAACCCCCTCTCTCAGATACGGTATGGAAGCCGCTTACCCATCGAGGTTCGGATACCCTCAACCGTAGTCCTCCAGAGGCGAGTTAGTGGAAGACGATTGGTCCAGACTCGCTGACCGATTAACTTGATTGATGAGAAACACTCGCCCATCCGCCATGGACAGATTTATTAAACGAATGATCGAGCATTTAACAAGAAGGTCAAGCACCGAGTCTACCAGTTGGTGATCTAGTAGTCAAGCGCATCATTCTTCCACAAGGTGATCCTGGGCAATGGACTCCCACCTACGAGGGACCATTTGTAGTCAAGACAGTATTTTTCCGCGGAGCTATGATACTTAGCACCATGGATGGTGAAGACTTCCACACCTCGTGAACGCGACATAGTCAAAAAATACTACGCATGAAATAGACCCGCTAGGTCGATTTAACCTAGGGCAAAAATAAGGAGATCCGCGAACCAAAAGGTTCGGGCAAAATTAGGATATACAAAACATGTACACCCGGCAAGTCGAAAACCCGAAAAGGCGGCTTGGGCAAAAGGTATCCCGTAGACTGAAACCAAAGGGCGGTCTAAAAGGGATTTAAGCTATGTCTCTTCCAGATCACCCGCCTGCACTACTATCAGCATCCAAGGTTCAAATGGCGAAGATCGTCTACTCACTTTCACCGATGCAAGGAGATGAGATAGTCGAAATATATGAGTACTAGCATAGTTGGAACTTAACTAGATTGTTTCCGATAGCTTTTACCTTTCTTGTGTACAAACTATTTGGCCATACGCCACCTTTCAAATAAACGCAAATTCTTTTCTTTACAATTTTTGTTGTTGTCGCTTGCAATAAGTCCAACGCTTGCTTTGAATGACTATACGCATTTGACAATAAGAATCTAATCACAAACATATGAAAAGTGAACATACAAAAGTACTTACTACAGGCTCCAGGAATTGAGATGACGACGAAAGTCACCAAAGCATTCCCCCACAGAGCATGATCCCCCACAAAGGTGTCACTCACCACAAACCAACCCAGCGGAGTATATGTTAATCCACAAGCAGTGATTCCACTCAACCGAGCAATGTTACATCAGTCTCCCAATAGTAACACTCATCCCTCAAGGTATTCATCCCCTCCGACGGTTCTCAATCCTCCCTTCTCCCCGGCGCAGTGATCAGACTCAGACTGGTCCGATAGTGCATCGGAGGAAACATACACCTTTATTCCCGCCGAGGTTACAACGGACCTGCACTCTTCTAGCCCGGCTCTCAGCAACCATCAATATTCTCCTGAGATCTACACTCGAATCCCCAGAGCACCTCCTATTTCTCAAATAGGATCTACATACAAGATCCCCAACGGATCGCCTCCCGATTCTCCCAAGAGAGTCTATATGTGAGATCTCCAACAACGAGCTCTCAAATTCTACCTTCCTCAAAGATCTAGCCCAAGACTTGGTCGATAGTGCATCGGAGGAATCCGAGGATATCTTTCTTTCAAAAGCGTAGTTCTCACCACCAATTCCCCAAGCAGAAGTCAGAAATCTTCAAACAGAGCATCCGCATCTTCTTCAAGATGGATATGTTTTGAAATATCACAACATCAACATTCATACATTTCTCATAAATTCATAATTCATGCATAAGTCATTCATATACACTGTCATGCATCATACTTTGCATAAAACTAACCAATTTTCTATCAAAGTTCCTCTTGTTTTCTCCAAACAGTAAATACTTCTGACGAACAGTCCAGATTGCCCCGAACCGACGGGAAAACTATCTGAAAGACCACCCCTTGGTTGTCCTCCGACGACTGGTCCAGGATTAAGCCCCAAACCGACGGGAAAACTATCTGAAAGACCGCCTCTGGTTATCCTCCGATAACAGGCAATGGATCAACACCCGATGCACAACAGGGAAGCTATCCACATTTTTGCCAACTACAATCTCCCTTAGTAATCGATAACTAAGATTTATTCTCGACCTCTTCCTATTTATCAAAAGAACTACAGAGTCTAGCGCATTTACTCCGCCTTGGATGGCATCTTAAGCCCATCTCCGACTATTTGTCAACATCTCTTCACTTTCAGAATGCTGCATATATGGTTAAAAATCAATACAAACCAATAACCTCATTCAAAGTGAACACAAAGTCTAACGTACGACTCCCTTCGGATGGCATCTTAAGCCCATCTCCTCTCCTTCCAGAAACATCTACAGAGTCTAACATACGACTCACTCCCCAGCATCGCCCTTTCCAGATGGCATCTTAAGCTCATCTCCGTCAGCTCTCCTATTAACAACCTCGAGTCTAGCTGCACGACTTGCCCTCAAGTTCCAACCTCCAAATGGCATCCGTAAGCCCATTCGCATCATCCACCAAGTAGTGCAATTTTAGGTACTGGTGTTCATCTTCTACCTCCTGGTCGCGAAGACAAGCATGTCAATCTAACCTCCAGACAAGAAGATTGAAGCTGTCATACCCCAAAATTTGCCTCCATCTACTCAAGAGATTTCATACATCCATACTCAAGGGTTCCTCAAGAGTTGATCAGACAAACTCTCTCCTAGACAATCAACCCAAACTAGGGTTTGGTATCTCTCAAGTCAAGATGGATTTCCAACATCTCCAATGGCCTTCATGCCTCCTCATATGCTTCAAAGATTCTCCATGTCAAGTTTCAAGCCTCACAAGTCAAGTTTCCGCATAATTGCTCGATGGTTGAAAATCGTGTATTGAACAAAAAGTCAACGTGGTCAATATACAACAAACTTCATAATTTTTGGTCAACATCCTCATTTTGAAGTAACATTCATCATTTGATCAAGGGTTGATCATGATTCATCAAGAAAACTCAAGATTTGCTCAAAAGTCAAACTTTCTAAATTAGGGTTTCTAGGTGAAAAGTCAATCTAACTTTGACTGATCATAACTTTCTCATACTTTCTCGTAAATTTTCCAACACCTCTTGTTTTGAAGGAAATTCAATTTCTACAACTTCATGTCTCACAAGAATGTCCAAAAATGCTTCATTTGAGAGGTATAGCTCAAAACATTACAGTGTCATTTTCAAAGTCAACAAAAGTCAACTTTTGTTTTGAAGATATATTGAGCATGGTAACTGCAATTGAGATGAGACCAAAGACATTGTTTAGAGGACTCTTAGTGCTTTCCAAAAGTCCAAGAACACTCAAAATGTGGAAAATTGAGTGTTACACCATTCACAAGTTGGGCAATTTTGGAAGAATGCACAAAGAGAGATACTTCAAAAATCAAATCTTTTGCAAATGGGCCTACTTTTTCTTCATCCTAACTTGTTCTCATGCAATTAGGAATGTCCAAGCCCAATGCCACGAATTTTTGATTTATTTTTCATTTAATTTGTAATTTATTCATTTAAATGCAAATTAAATCTTAAAATAAATTATAAAATCAAAATTAATTGAAGATTGATTTTTATTGCTTTCTTGTGATCCAATCAACCCATAAATGCCAGAATTTGAAATTAGATCAAATTTGGCAAGATTGATTGAAATTGGACAAAATTTGAAAATTTGATTTCATGAGAATATCAAATTGATTTCCATTGAATATTGATTATTCTTTTCCAAATTAATCCCAATCCATCCAGATATATACTTGATGCATACCATCAAGAGAGAACGAAAAATTGCTTGGAAACCCTATTCTAAAAGTGAAACCGTGGTGCATAAGCTACTAGCAATCCTAGTTCCAGCCATCCACAGCCGATTTTGAGGATTCCATTGCATTCCTTGTGCCATTCAGAATCGATCCAGATACTTACATCATCAAAACCATCCGAATCAAGGAATCACGAATTGGTTTGTTCATACTTTTTCAAAATCGTGTTTCATTACTCATGCATTATTAACAAGTTTTGATGTTTGTTTCATGCTTAGAACAAAGTTTGTGTTATCTGGCAAAGTTAATTGCATTCCATGGCCTGAAACATAATATGCCATAACTAGGGTTCTTGAGCTCGATTTAGGCTGGCTTATTAGGAAAATTGGACCACGAGACTAGTACCAATGCATTCGAATGACGCTCGAATCGAACCATGACTTTAGAATTAATTTATATTATGTGTGCTTGATTTTGAATTAGTTAGGTTGTAGCGTCGAACAATGGCCGACGCGATTTTTAAAAATTCAAAACGAGGAAGACGAAGCTTCAAGCGTGATCTGAGCATCGTGGGACGACGCGTGTTTGTAATCCGCTCGCTCCAGCTTCCTAAAGGATGCGTATAGCTCGATGGCAAAGGCAAGTGGATTCAAAGTTTGAACACAAGGTCTCCGTTCAATCGGCAAGACCAATGTTCTTTCCTTTACAAAACTCATTATTTTTCTATTTTCTTATTATTTCAATATTTTCATATCATTTTAATTATTTTCATCATTTTAATTCTGCATTAAAAATTACCAAAAACATTTTTCTTTTACATTATTTTCATAAAATCTTTATTTAATTTAATAAATTAAAAATATAATTTTTGCATGCATATTTATTTTATTTATAATTTTGCATTTAATTCACTTTTAATTGCATTTTAATTATTAAATCTTTTCTAAAAATCCCAAAAATTATTTTAACTTATTTATCTTATTTCCATGTAGTAATTTTCTCATATTAAAACTTGCATTTTTCTAACTTTTTCTTATTTCGATTTCATCATATTTTCCGATCTCTTATTCTTTCACTGTGTTGTTCCGATTCGGACGTTTTCTTTTATCATTCTATTTTTTCCAATAATGTAATTGTTCATGGGTTGTAATAGTTTAATCTAGGTTTTACTTTCCGCATTTTAAATTATGTATCGCCCAAAGCCATGTAATAGCGTAGGTTTTACTTTCCGCACCTTTACATTTTCGTTTTACATTCCGTGATTTTAATTTCCGCACCCTATAAATTGCTAGTAACTAGGCGTGTATGGCAAGATAATAATTGGACATAGCTCACTAATTTTCAAGATAACATATTCTCGAATTCAACACACTTTCTCACACACGCACCCGTGGTAATTCTCTCGATGCCTTCGATTGCAAATGGTCATGTCCCTCGAACGTAGAGGTATTCTAGCACCGCTGTTTCAAACAAATCATCATAGTCCTTCGATAACAAAGATCATAAGACCCACGATGTCGCCTCCAATACATGATCTTGACCTCGATTGTCGCCACGAAAATGATGATAGTCCTTCGAATGTGCTAGGATACTTTACAAGTTGCCTTCTATGACCATCCGATGTCCTTCAATGTCCCGCTTACATCCAACGAATGGAGCTACCTACTAACTAATGGTATGGCTAGCGCTATTCTAAAGGAACGAAGACGAAAAACGACCAATTTCGAGTGGGTAATAAGTCTTTTAGTTGCTTGCTCTATCAAATGCTTTTCACACCACACACTTTCTTCAAAGTTCAAATTCTTTTCAAAACAAAAACATTTCCGAACACTTTGTATACACTCCTACATGAGTCATTACAAAGTCAAAGCGAAATGCTCTTTCAAAATATTTTTGTCAAACACACGTAAAGCAATTTTAAAAGGTGATCTAGAGTAACTAAGAGCCCAGAGATAACTACGGATGGAAAGGTGCTAATACCTTCCTTTTCATAACCATTCTCCGAACTCGAATCTAACGAAGGTCTTTTTCTCGTTACTTTTACCTTCCCTTAATTGGATAAAAATAAAAGTCGGTGGCGACTCTTGCTATCCGCACATTTGGATACAAAATCCTACAAAGTCGGCTTCACCAGACATAAAGAATTAAGGACCAATAGTCTTTCCTCTCCTCCCTGTGGAATCATAATTGATCAAGACTCGACATTCTTGGTGATAGAGATTCAATATGCAAAAGAGCTCCGCACTTGGATTCCATTACAAGCTCTTTCAAGGCAAACATGTCCCACATTGTCATGACATCTCGCCGAGAAGGAAAATGTCATTGGTGTTGAAAGCAACTTGCAAAGAGCTTGAAGCAAGAAAGCAAAGTCTTGAAGAACTGATTCTACACTTGAAAAGGAGAAAGACATGTAGGTTGAGGATGACGGCTACTTGGTGATGATTCCGCAAATATGGATGAAGATGTCGATGCGATCGCTGTCACTGAGAGCGCTCAAGATGCTTCTTTCCACAAGGTTTAGAGAGGAAAGCACTTGATTTGTAATCCTGTGCTTTGTTGCTTCTGTTTTGGTGTTTTATTGTTAAGTTTCTTCTACATTTTAACTTATTGTTTGGATAATTGTATTTTTTTTCTCGATGTAAGTTGTAACTGTACTCATTAATTATGTTGGCTCTTAATATATGATTGAATGATTGGGTACTTGTATTTGATTCCTTTGGCCTTTGTGGCTAAAAAGGGGAGAAGACCTATGTGGGAAATTGGGAAACTGTATGGAAATTTTATGTGGGCAATTGGGAAATTGGGAAATTTGTTTGGGTAGAATTTATCTCTAGGTTCTGCTTTTTGCTTAGGATAGCTCGAACTAGTCTGCTTTTCTTCACGCATAGGTAATCTGATGACTTAAGTAGTTTTAGCCAAAAATGTGCCAAAGGGGGAGTTTGTTAGTGTTTTAAGTTGGCATTACTTTTTGGTAAAAACTAGGCTATGACAATGTCTTGATAAAAGTCATGACATTCAGAGATTGAAGATAAATCCTACATGACAAGGATGTTTAAAGTACAATTCAGAACTTGAAGCTAAAAGCTGTGCTGGAATTCTGCAGAAAATATTCTGATGTCATAACGAATGTTATGACATTCAGTGTGACATTCTATTCTACATAATCTATTTTTTCCTGAGAATTTTCAGGAAGTTTGTTGAGCTGTTGTATTATGTTTTTCTGTTATTAGATTGTATGCTCACGTGGCTGTTAGGTTAATCTTAGTTAAACCTAAATTTGTTGTTGATAAGACCAAGTTTTTAGGATTAATTAAGTGAACCCTAGCTATCTTTATGGAAGCCCAAAATTGAAGTTTCAGAACTGCTTCTATAAAAGGAATAGAACCCTTACACTGCTGCCGCGCCTCTGGAATGTATTGAAGATTTAGTAGGTTGTTATTTGTGTAATTCTAGTTACTCTTGTGAGCCAAGCAATTATCAATTGATAAGTGTCTTGGACTAGGATTTGTTTAAGGGTAGTTTATCACCAAAGCTTAGCACGAGTGTTTGTCTCTTGATTAAAGCTTTGAAGCAAAATCAAGATAGTTTATTGAAGTGTGTCTTCACAATTCAATTATTCAATAGGTTGGTATCACGCTATGATTGAGGGGGGAGTAGAACTCGTGTCTAAGTAGGACTTAGATTGAAGTTGCATTGAGTAGGTTTTAAGTGAAGGAGATAAACCGTTGGTTTATTCTCGAATTAATTCTACTAATAGTGAATTTCCACGGCTTGGTAACCCCATGTAGGTGTAGTTACGCATCGAATCGGTAAACAATTTATTGTGTTCTTTACTGCTGTTTGAATTTATTGTGTGAATTGTTAACAGAGTGTCAGATACTGTGTCATAACATTCTCTGTGACATCACGTATCTGCTGCCAGGAATTTCAAGTTTGTTTCGTTCGAAACACACAAAACAATCCCTAAATTATAAATAAAAAAACATGATGTTTTCTTTTAACAATATTATGTATACAAAAAGAAAAAAATACAATAAATCTAGAAAGACAAATGAGAGACGGATAACTAAAGTAATGGTATTTATCACCTAAGTTTAAAAAAGTGATTGATTTTTTATGCAATTATTTAGAAAGCCTAAATTATTTGATAGAGTATATGTCTTATTTTACATATTGATGAGTAATAGATATGTAATACATAAATTTAATTGTGGTTAAAATCTACTATCACTTTGTATTTTTAAAATATAGAATATTTATTTTCATGTGAGATGTATGACTTCAAATGTCATATTTAAAACATGAGGAAAAATGAAGAATGTATTATTTCACCAAATATATTAGTCGTGGTGTTATCTTAATATATTAAAACAGAATACATGTTTAGGCGTTAAATTTAAAATAAAATATCACCTAAACACGTGTTTTGTACGGGATTAAAGTACAAATTTATGCCTTGTGCTACAATTATGTTAGAGAGTTGTTGTATTATTTTATTGTGCCTTGTGCTACAATTGTTTGTAAGGTTGTATTATTAGATGAATTGTTTGTAAGATTGTATTATAGGATGAATACACGGTCATTTTCAGTTCAGACTGAGCCTCCTGTTAAAACATTGTTCATGGCTGACAAACTACTATGACAAACTACTATCTGCTTTTTTATATAAAAAACAAACTATCTTATTTGCCTTGTGCTACAATAGTTTGTAAGGTTGAATTTTTGAATGGATACATAGTCATTTTCAGTTAAGACCGAGCCTCCTGTCAAAACCAGACAAAATTAGTCATTTTCAATTCAGACTAGCCTCCGACAAACCATTCTAAAACTAAAACCAGACAAATACAGGCAGAACTGGCACAAAAAATCAAAATTGCTTGAAAAATTTATTTCCTAAATCACTAGCATGTTTAATCTCACAACGATGTTCCTTCCCATTAGGATTGAAACGTGGTCCTATGATAAAAAATGTTTAAAAGATGAAGTTTTATAATAAAACTAAATAATGATAGAATTGCATAATTTATATTTGTTCTTATATTACACAATTAGTTAGGAATTTTGAAGAAACTAACCCAAACAAAATAAAATATGCTTGAAGAACTATGAAGCATAAATATTCTAATTTTATCAATGAAAACTTTTACTAAGACAATCGTTTAGTAAAAACCCTTTGTTTCATAAAATTAATTGGTTGGTAATTTTTTTTAAATGAATTTATACTTATTTTTTCGGTTATAACTTTGCACTTTTATTTACGTGCATTTCCTTTCTTTTAATGACTGTTTTGGTTATTTTATTAAATTTAATAATAGTGTATATTGAAAAATATTACACAAACACTCAATTAGATTATTTTAAAGTGTCAAATCAAAAAATATTTTAAAATTTATAATGTTATTTGATTTTTTAAATGATTGTGATTCATTGACCGTGTAAAAATATTTTATATTGTTAGTGCATCATTCTTTTTTCTATTTTATTTCAACAAATATTTGCATTTTCATTTCAAAATATTTATAATAAAAAATGCAATATATTGCCTCAAATATAATAGGAGAAAAAGCTCCAAATGTTCCTAAAAATAAATCATAATACTATTTGTGGTGGTAAAAAATTTCTACTAAAAGTAATCTTGTATAAAATTGTCTTTTTTTTTTATGACTCAAATTGCTGACAAATCACAATATTTTGCAAATTTTACATAAAAAGCTTGTTAATGTTTTTAAATATTTTGAAAAAAAAAATATCGTCCGTTATGCTAGTGACTTGTAAAACCTTTGCAAGAAAATCCCACTAATGTAATCAAATAAAAGTTTGTTTCGTTCGAAACAGACAAAACCATCCCTAAATTATTAAAAACAAATATTGGTGTTTTCTTTTACCAATATTGTGTATACAAAAAAAAAAATACAATAAATCTAGAAAGACAAATCAGAGACGGATAACTAAAGTAATGGTATTTCTCACCTAAGTTTAAAGAAGTGATTGATTTTTTATGCAATTATTTAGAAAGCCTAAATTATTTGATAGAGTATATGTCTTTTTTTATTTTACATATTGATGAGTAATAGATATGTAATACATAAATTTAATTGTGGTTAAAATCTACTATCACTTTGTATTTTTAAAATATAGAATATTTATTTTCATGTGAGATGTATGACTTCAAATGTCATATTTAAAACATGAGGGAAAATGAAGAATGTATTATTTCACCAAATATATTAGTGGTGGTGTTATCTTAATATATTAAAACAGAATACATGTTTAGGCATTAAATTTAAAACAAAATATGAACTAAACACGTGTTTTGTACGACATTAAAGTACAAATTTATGCCTTGTGCTACAATTATGTTAGAGAGTTGTTGTATTATTTTATTGTGCCTTGTGCTACAATTGTTTGTAAGGTTATATTATTAGATGAATTGTTTGTAAGATTGTATTATACGATGAATACACGGGCATTTTCAGTTCAGACTGAGCCTCCTGTTAAAACATTGTTCCTGGCTGACAAACTACTATGACAAACTACTATTTGCTTTTTTATACAAAAAACAAACTATCTTATTTTTCCTTGTGCTACAATAGTTTGTAAGGTTGAATTTTTGAATGGATACACAGTCATTTTCAGTTAAGACCGAGCCTCCTGTTAAAACCAGACAAAATCAGTCATTTTCAATTCAGACTAGCCTCCGACAAACCATTCTGTAAATAAAACCAAACTAATACAGGTAGAACTGGCACAAAAAATCAAGATTGCTTGAAAAATTCATTTCCTAAATCACCAGCATGTGTAATCTCATCTTCAGAGGCAACGATGTTCCTTCCCATTGAGATTGAAACGTGGTCCTATGATAAAAAATGTTTAAAAGTTGAAGTTTTATAATAACACTAAATGATGATAGAATTGCATAATTTATATTTGCTCTTATATTACACAATTAGTTAGGAATTTTGAAGAAACTAACCCAGACAAAATAAAATATGCTTCAAGAACTATGAAGCATAAATATTATAATTTTAAAAATGAAAACTTTTACTAAGACAATCGTTTAGTAAAAACCCTTTGTTTCATAAAATTAATTGGTTTGTAGTTTTTAATGACTGTTTTGGTTATTTGATTAAATTTAATAATAGTGTATATTGAAAAGTATTACACAAACACTCAATTAGATTATTTAAAAGAGTCAAATCAAAAAATATTTTAAAATTTTTAATGTGATTTGATTTTTTATATGATTGTGATTCATTGACCGTGTAAAAATATTTTATATTGTCAGTGCACCACTATTTTTTCTATTTTATTTCAACAAATATTTTCTTGATCATTTCAAAATATTTATAATAAAATGCAATATATTGCCTCAAATATAATAGGAGAAAAAGCTCCAAATGGTCCTAAAAATAAATCATAATACTATTTGTGGTGGTAAAAATTTTCTACTAAAAATAATCTTGTATAAAATTGTCTTTTTTTTTTATGATTCAAATTGCTGACAAATCACAATATTTTCCAAATTTTACAAAAAAAGCTTGTTAATGTTTTTAAAGTTTTTGGAAAAAAAAATATATCGCCTGCTATGCTAGTGAATTATAAAACCTTTGCAAGAAAATCCCACTAATGTAATCAATAATAGTTTGTTTCGTTCAAACAGACAAAACCATCTCTAAATTATTAAAAAAAATATTGATGTTTTCTTTTAACAATATTGTGTATACAAATAAAAAATACAATAAATCTAGAAAGACAAATGAGAGACGGATAACTAAATTAATGGTATTTCTCACCTAAGTTTAAAGAAGTGATTGATTTTTATGCAATTATTTGATAGAGTATATGTTTTTTTTTTTTACATATTGATGAGTAATAGATATGTAATACATAAATTTAATTGTGGTTAAAATCTACTATCGCTTTGTATTTTGAAAATATAGAATATTTAATTTCATGTGAGATGTATGACTCCAAATTTCATATTTAAAACATGAGGAAAAATGAAGAATGTATTATTTCACCAAATATATTAGTGGTGGTGTTATCTTAATATATTAAAACAGAATACATGTTTAGCGTTAAATTTAAAATAAAATATCACCTAAACACGTGTTTTGTACGAGATTAAAGTACAAATTTATGCCTTGTGCTACAATTATGTTAGAGAGTTGTTGTATTATTTTACTGTGTCTTGTGCTACAATTGTTTCTAAGGTTGTATTATTAGATGAATTGTTTGTAAGATTGTATTATAGGACGAATACACAGTCATTTTCAGGTCAGACTGAGCCTCCTGTTAAAACATTGTTCATGGCTGACAAACTACTATGACAAACTACAATATGCTTTTTTTATATAAAAACAAACCATCTTATTTTGCCTTGTGCTACAATAGTTTGTAAGGTTGAACTTTTGAATGGATACACAATCATTTTCAGTTAAGACCGAGCCTCTTGTCAAAACCAGACAAAATCAATCATTTTCAATTCAGACTAGCCTCCGACAAACCATTCTAAAACTAAAACCAAACAAATACAGGCAGAACAGGCACAAAAAATCAAAATTGCTTGAAAAATTCAGTTCCTAAATCACCAGCAAGTTTAATCTCATCTTCAGAGGCAACGATGTTCCTTCCCATTAGGATTGAAACGTGGTCCTATGATAAAAAAATGTTTAAACGATGATGTTTTATACTAAAACTAAATGTTGATAGAATTGCATAATTTATATGTGTTCTTATATTACACAATTAGTTAGGAATTTTGAATAAACTAACCCAGACAAAATAAAATATGCTTCAAGAACTATGAAGCATAAATATTGTAATTTTATAAACGAAAACTTTTACTAAGACAATCGTTTAGTAAAAACCCTTTGTTTCATAAAATTAATTGGTTTGTAGTTTTTTTAAATGAATTAATACTTATTGTTTCAGTTATAACTTTGCACTTTTATTTACTACGTGCATTTCCTTTGTTTTAATGACTGTTTTGGTTATTTTATTAAATTTAAATATAGTGTATATTGAAATATATTACACAAACACTCAATTATATTATTTTAAAGTGTCAAACCAAAAAATATTTTAAAATTTATAATGTGATTTGACTTTTTGTATGATTGTGATTCATTGACCGTGTAAAAATATTTTATATTGTCAGTGCACCATTCTTTTTTCTATTTTATTTCAACAAATATTTTCTTTATCATTTCAAAATATTTATAATAAAAATGCAATATATTGCCTCAAATATAATAGGAGAAAAAGCTCCAAATGGTCCTAAAAATAAATCATAATACTATTTGTGGTGGTAAAAATTTCTACTAAAATAATCTTGTATAAAATTGTCTTTTTTTATGACTCAAATTGCGACAAATCACAATATTTTGCAAATTTTACTAAAAAGCTTGTTAATGTTTTTAAATTTTTGAAAAAAAATATATCGTCCGTTATGCTAGTGACTTATAAAACCTTTGCAAGAAAATCCCACTAATGTAATCAATAAAAGTTTGTTTCGCTCAAACAGACAAAACCATCCCTAAATTATTAAAAAAAATATTGGTGTTTTCTTTTAACAATATTGTGTATAAAAAATACAATAAATCTAGAAAGACAAATGAGAGACGGATAACTAAAGTAATGGTATTTTCACCTATGTTTAAAGAAGTGATTGATTTTTATGCAATTATTTAGAAAGCCTAAATTATTTGATAGAGTATATGCCTTTTTATTTTACATATTGATGAGTAATAGATATGTAATACATAAATTTAATTGTGGTTAAAATGTACTATCGCTTTGTATTTTGAAAATATAGAATGTTTATTTTCATGTGAGATGTATGACTTTAAATGTCATATTTAAAACATGAGGAAAAATGAAGAATGTATTATTTCACCAAATATATTAGTGGTGGTATTATCTTAATATATTAAAACAGAATACATGTTTAGGCGTTAAATTTAAAATAAAATATCACCTAAACACGTGTTTTGTACGGGATTAAAGTACAAATTTATGCCTTGTGCTACAATTATGTTAGAGAGTTGTTCTATTATTTTATTGTGCCTTGTGCTACAATTGTTTCTAAGGTTGTATTATTAGATGAATTGTTTGTAAGATTGTATTATAGGACGAATACACAGTCATTTTCAATTCAGACTGAGCCTCCTGTTAAAACATTGTTCATGGCTGACAAACTACTATGACAAACTACAATATGCTTTTTTTATATAAAAACAAACTATCTTATTTTTCCTTGTGCTACAATAGTTTGTAAGGTTGAATTTTTGAATGGATACACATTCATTTTCAGTTAAGACCGAGCCTCGTGTTAAAACCAGACAAAATCAGTCATTTTCAATTCAGACTAGCCTCCGACAAACCATTCTATAAATAAAACCAAACTAATACAGGTAGAACTGGCACAAAAAATCAAAATTGCTTGAAAAATTCATTTCCTAAATCACCAGCATGTTTAATCTCATCTTCAGAGGCAACGATGTTCCTTCCCATTGAGATTGAAACGTGGTCCTATGATAAAAAATGTTTAAAAGTTAAAGTTTTATAATAACACTAAGTGATGATAGAATTGCATAATTTATATTTGTTCTTATATTACACAATTAGTTAGGAATTTTGAAGAAACTAACCCAGACAAAATAAAATATGCCTCAAGAACTATGAAGCATAAATATTGTAATTTTATAAACGAAAACTTTTACTAAGACAATCGTTTAGTAAAAACCCTTTGTTTCATAAAATTAATTGGTTTGTAGTTTTTTTAAAATTAATTTATACTTATTGTTTCGGTTATAACTTCACACTTTTATTTACTACGTGCATTTCCTTTGTTTTAATGACTGTTTTGGTTATTTTATTAAATTTAAATATAGTGTATATTGAAAAATATTACACAAACACTCAATTATATTATTTTAAAGTGTCAAACCAAAAAATATTTTAAAATCTATAATGTGATTTGACTTTTAAAATGATTGTGATTCATTGACCGTGTAAAAATATTTTATATTGTCAGTGCACCATTCTTTTTTCTATTTTATTTCAACAAATATTTTCATTTTCATTTCAAAATATGTATAATAAAAATGCAATATATTGCCTCAAATATAATAGGAGAAAAAGCTCTACATGGTCCTAAAAATAAATCATAACACTATTTGTGGTGGTAAAAAATTTCTACTAAAAATAATCTTGTATAAAATTGTCTTTTTTTTTATGATTCAAATTGCTGACAAATCACAATATTTTCCTAATTTTACAAAAAAAGCTTGTTAATGTTTTTAAATTTTTTGGAAAAAAAATATATCGCCCGTTATGCTAGTGACTTATAAAACCTTTGAAAGAAAATCCCACTAATGTAATCAACTACTAGTTTTGTTAGTGTTTTAAGTTGGCATTACTTTTTGGTAAAACTAGGCTATGACAATGTCTTGATAAAAGTCATGACATTCAGAGATTGAAGATAAATCCTACTTGACAAGGATGTTTAAAGTACATCTCGTAATCGAAGCTAAAGTCGGCCGGAATTTCGCAGAAAATATTCTGATGTCATAACGAATGTTATGACATTCAGTGTGACATTCTGTTCTGCAGAATCTATTTTTTCCTGAGATTTTTCTGAAAGTTTGTTGAGCTGTTGTATTATGTTTTTCTGTTATTAGATTGTATGCTCACGTGGCTGTTAGGTTAATCTTAGTTAAACCTAAATTGGTTTTTGATAAGACCAAGTTTTTAGGATTAATTAAGTGAACCCTAGCTATCTTTATGGAACCCCAAAATTGAAGTTTCAGGACTGCTTCTATAAAAGGAATAGAACTTACACTGGCAGGCCCGAATGTATTGAAGATTTAGCAAGTTGTTATTTGTGTAATTCTAGTTACTCTTGTGAGCCAAGCAATTATCAATTGATAAGTGTCTTGGACTAGGATTTTTTTGTAAGGGTAATTTATCACTCAAAGCGTTGAAGCACGAGTGTTTGTCTCTTGATTAAAGCTTTGAAGCAAAATCAAGATAGTTTATTGAAGTGTGTCTTCACAATTCAATTATTCAATAGGTTGGCATCACCGCCGTGATTGAGGGGAGTGAGTAGAACTCGTGTCTAAGTAGGACTTAGATTGAAGTTGCATTGGGTAGCTTTTAAGTGAAGGAGATAAACCGTTGGTTTATTCCCGAATTAATTCTACTAATAGTGAATTTCCTCCCCGCTTGGTAGCCCCTGATGTAGGTGTAGTTACACACCGAACCGGTAAACAATTTATTGTGTTCTTTATCGCTTGAATTTATTGTGTGAATTGTTAACAGAGTGTCGACATCGTGTCATAACATTCTCTCGTGACATCACGATCCGCGCCAGAATTTCAATTGGCATCGAGCGGCACCCCGCCTCTATTTCGGGTGAGATATAGGGATAATAGTTTCCGCGAATGGATAAGGAAGAAGGATTTGAGGTAGACCACCCATACCGGATGGGTCTAATTATGATTACTAGAAACCTCGTATGGTTGCTTTTTTAAGATCAATGGATATTAAAGCTTGGAGAGCTACTGACAAAGGATGGAAACATCCCACCAAGCTTGAGAAAGATGGGACTACTGTCTTGAAACCTGAGGAAGAATGGAGCAAAGAGGAAGAGGAGCTAGCATTGGGGAACTCTAAAGGATTGAATGCCTTATTCAATGGTATTGATGTAAATATCTTCGACTAGTTCATCAATGTGAGTGGCCAAGGATGTTTGGGACACTCTCAAAACTACTCATGAGGGGACATCCAAGGTGAAGATGTCAAGACTTCAGATGCTCACTACCAAATTTGAGAATTTGAAGATGAAAGAAGATGAGACTATTCATGAGTTTCACATGAATATCTTGGAGATTGCCAACACCTCAGGAGCACTTGGTGAAAAGATGTCAAGAAAAGTCGATGAGAAAGATTCTCGATCCTTTCCTAAAAGATTTGCAATGAAAGTGACGCAATAGAGGAGGCCGTGACATCAGACCTTGAAGGTTGAAGAACTTATTGGATCTCTTATGACTTTTGAGATGGGAATCAGTGAAACTGTTGACATGAAGAACAAGAGCATAGCACTTGTATCCAATACTGAAGAGGGATGCAAGGTGGATGATGAAGAGAAGATATCTGAAGCTATAGCTATGCTTGGAAGGCAGTTCAACAGACTCATCAAGAGGGTTGATCCAAAGTCAAGGTCCAATGTCAAGGACATTTCATCTGACATTAGCAGATCTTATGACTCCAGCAGAAGATCAAAGTCAGAAGAAAGAGGAAGTCAAAACAGAGAAATCCAGTGTCATGGTTGTGAAGGATATGGACATATTAGAGCTGAATGTCCCACCTTTCTAAAGAAACAAAAGAAAGGGATGACTGTCACTTGGTCTGATGGTGACTCAGGAAGTGACTCTAAGGAAGAAGCAGCCAAACTTGTCACTGCTCTTTCTGGGGTGTGCAATTATGATATGGATTCTAGTGATGAGGAAGTGTCATTTGAAGAACTTGCTGATACTTACAAGAAGCTGTGTATCAGAAGTGGTGAAGTATGTCAGCAGAATGAAAAGCAGAAAAAGCTGATTGAGAAGTTGGAGGCGTAAAATGAAGTCGAAGTCGAGAAGAAGGAAAATACAACTATAGGTCATCTCAACAAAGGAAATTATAGTGTTGAATTCCAAACTTGATCGATGACTAAATCACAAGATGTCGACCATGGACCGATAAGTTGGAAGAAATCCTTCACTTGACAAAATGCGTGAAATAAGCATGGTCTAGGATATGTGGTCGAAAAGAAACCCGTTAGTGACATGAAGAAGAAGAGGCATGGAAACCAAAGTCAAAACAATTGTCACAACATAAAACAGAAATGTGTCCGCCTGTGGTATGTGGTCGCTAAGAACTTTGTTGACAACAAAAGAAGAATGACCTAATAAACCAATGTCAAAACAGATGTCACAACATTGGGTTCAACATCAAGATCAAAGAAACATGAACAAAAAGTTTCAAAGATGGAGATGTCATTATTGTGGAAGGTTTGGTCACATAAAGCCTTTTCGCTTTAGACTACATGGATATCCTAATCAAGGTTCTTATGTGAAGCCTAAGACCAACAAGGTATCATTCACTCAACAGTGGAAGAAGAAGACTGCAGCTCTGATAGCTCACACTTCTCTTAGAGTGTCTGCCAAAGAAGATTGGTACTTTGACAGTGGGTGTTCTAAGCATATGACTGGAGACAAAAATCTTCTTAATAATCTCAAACCTCATTCTACCAGTTTTGTTACTTTTGGAGATGGAGCTAAAGGAGAAATCAAAGGTGTTGGAAACTCAAACTGGTCTGGAGTTCCAAACCTAAATGGAGTATTGTTGGTAAAAGGTTTGACTGCTAATCTCATCAGCATAAGTCAGCTATGTGATATGGGATTCAAAGTCAACTTCACTAAGTCTGAATGTCTTGTAATCAATGATGAACAGGAAGTTATTATGAGAGGAGTCAGATCAAAGGACAACTGCTACATGTGGGAATCTGAGAACACCACCCTGTCGTCTATGTGTTCTACAGACAAAGATGAAGAGGAGGTAACATTGTGGCACCAAGAACTTGGTCATTTACATCTCAGAGGAATGGAAAGGATCAGTTCCATGGAGGCAGTCAGAAGGATACCAAGACTTCACAATGATGAAGGGAGAGTCTGTGGTAAGTATAAGGCTGGACAGGAAACCAGAATGTCACACTCAATGTCTAGACATCTGACCAATTCTAAAGTGCTGAAGCAAGCTACTAGGGCCTGGTATGAAAGACTAACCAAGCTCCTTACTGACAAAGGATATAGGAAAGGAGCCTTGGATAAAACCCTCTTTGTCAAGAATGAAGGAGGAAAGATAGTGGTGGCTCAAATTTATGTTAATAATATAGTATTTGGAGGAATGTCAGACACAATGATGAGACATTTTTCCAACCAAATGCAAGCTGAATCTGGAATGAGCCTCATGGGAGAGTTGATTTATTTTCTTGGACTACAAGTCACACAGATGGAAGACTCAACATTTCTTTCACAGAGCAAGTATGCAAGGAATATTGTCAAGAAGTTTGAAATGAAGAATACCAGCCATAAAAGGACTCCTGCTCCTACACATTTGAAGTTGCCCAAGAACACATGTAAAGAAAATGTTGATCAAAGCTTGTATAAAAGCACTTCTGGAGGATGTTTCTTCTTAGGAAACAATCTTGTTCTTTGGTTCAGCAAGAAGCAAAATTGTGTGTTCTTGTACACTAATGAGGCTGAATACATAGCAGCTGGTAGCAGTTGCTCTCAAATGATCTGGATGAAGCAGATGCTGACTGACTACAATGTCATACAGGATGTCATGACATTGTACCGTGATATGTTTACTAAAGCTTGAGGCTAGTCAGGTTGAGCTTTTAAGAGGCAAGTTGGGTATTTGTCAATATGAGGAATTGTAGCAATTAACATTGTTTACAAGAAGGAATAGAAGGGACCTTTTACTTCAATCAATTATAAGTGGGTCATTTAATTATTTTTACCCTATTTTTAAAAGGTCCAAGAATAGGAAGAGACTTCTTCATATAATAGTTGCCTCATTTGAAAGTATCATATTTTCTTCATCCAAAAGAAACTTTCAAACCCTCTACCATTCTCTCTCTCATTTCCTCAAAAATTCTCAGCAAAATATGTCTTCATCATCTTCATCATCTCAAGAATCTGGTTCTTCTTCTCCCACCATGGATGAGATTAGGGCAAATGCTGAAACCATGCATGTTGAAGCTCTAAGGATTACTCCACTTCGTGCAATAGCTACTGACCCTGAGAAAGTCAAGAAAATGCGTACAAGGAGTGCTCGAAGGTCACAAGCATCACCTTCTGGTAAGACCTCTGAACCATCTTCGTCTGTGCCCTCAGAAATAGCAAACAAAGAGGGGTCTAGGTCTGTGCATGAAGATATTGCTAGAATAGTGACTAGTATCCTAAATGAGAACCAATATGTTCCTGGGGTTTCTGTCCCTCTAAGCAAAGAGTCTGTTAGCCCTAGTTTAGAAGCTGATCCATATGTCACTAAGAATGTCAAGACATCTGATGATCAAGTCAAGGAAACACCTATGGATCCTGATACTGAAACTCCCATTGATTCTCCTGTCAAGAATGTTGTTAATCCATCTGTTCCAATTCCTGAAATGTGTGAGGATGATACTCCTATTGAACCCCCTATTGTTAATGAAGATGAGATTTCTGATGGTATATTTGAGGAATCTCCAGCAAAATGTAACTCTGTTAAAACCCCTGTGAAACTTGCTGACTATATCTCTGACAGTATTCTAGAAGAGACTCCAGAGACACCAATTGGTGATGATCTTGAAAAGTCTCCAATTCAAGATTCTGAGGAATTGGTTGAACCCCCTGTTATTAATCTAGATGAGGAATTCTCTGATAATGACCTCATTGCTAAAGTTAATCCTAGCATTGCCAGAAGGGTGATGAATAGGAAAGGGAAGCAGAATGCTATTCCAAGTCCTGTTCAGGAGAAGGTTGCTAAAGTTGCCCATAAGACTCCTAGGGTTGAGAGCAAGACTGAAGAAAAATCTGGTAAAGACAAGGCTGGAACCCCCAAAGGGAAGAGTAGGGTGAAGACTGTTGGTGGTATCTCTAGGCCAAAGAGAACCCCAATTGTGAAGAAGAGGAAGGTACCTGGACAATCAGAACCTGATGATGATTCTGATTTTAATGTTGAAGAGAATGTCTCAGACATTCATCCAAGAAAGAAGCCTTCTCTTGGGAAACTCCCCAAAGTCCCTGAAGTGGCAATTGACAATTTTTCACCACCCTGAGAATGCTAACAGGTGGAAATATGTGTGTTTGAAGAGAATTGCACTTGAAAGGGAACTGAATAAGAGTGCCCTTGAATGCAAGGATGTTATTGATTTGATTAAAGAAGCTAGGTTAATGAAGACTTTGGTGAAGTTCTCAAATTGTTATGATGTGTTGGTGAAGGAGTTCATTGTGAACTTGTCAAGTGGCTGTGCTGATGGAAGGTCAGCTGATTTCAAGACTGTTTATGTCAGAGGAAGAAGAGTGACGTTTTCCCCAAGTGTGATCAACAAATATTCAGATGATGCTCAACCTGAGCTAGAAGAAACTGATAATCAAATATGTCACACAATCACTGCTAAACAAGTGAAACATTGGCCAATGAAGGGAAAACTAACTGCCAGCAAACTAAGTGTAAAGTTTGCTATTTTGCACAAAATAGGTGTAAACTGGTTCCAACAAACCACAAGTCCACCATCTCCATTGGTCCGCGATTCATCTTTTGTTGGTACTAAAGCAAAATTTGATTATGGAACTTATATCATTGAGCAAACCCTTAAACATGCCGAAAGTTATGCAATTAAGGGACCAATAGTCTTTCCTCCCTCCCTGTGGAATCATAATTGATCAAGACGACATTCTTGGTGATAAAGATTCAATATGCAAAAGAGCTCCTGCACTTGGATTCCATTACAAGCTCTTTCAAGGCAAACATGTCCCAGACATTGTCATGACATCTGCTGAGACATCAACTGTCAAGAAAAATTCTCAGAAGGCAAATGTCATTGTTGTGCTGAAAGCAAATTGCAAGGAGCTTGAAGCAAGAAAGCAAAGTCTTGAAGAACTGATCTCTACACTTGAAAAGGAGAAAGACACAGAGGTTGAGGATGACGGGCTAGTTGGTGATGATTCTGCTGCAAATATGGATGAAGATGTTGATGCGATCACATCGCCGAGAGCTCAAGATGCTTTTCCACAATGCTTCTTCTGGAGAGGAAAGCACTTGATTTGTAATCCTGTGCTTTGTTGCTTCTGTTTTGGTGTTTTATTGTTAAGTTTCTTCTACATTTTAACTTATTGTTTGGATAATTGTATTTTTTTCCGATGTGTTGTAAATGTACTATTAATTATGTTGGCTCTTAATATATGATTGAATCGGGGTACTTGTATTTGATTCCTTTGGCCCTGGCTAAAAGGGGAGAAGAACTATTGTGGGAAATTAAAACTGAAAATTTTATGTGGGCAATTGTGGAAATTGGGAAATTTGTTTGGGTAAAATTTATCTTCTCTAGGTTCTGCTTTTTAAGCTTAGGATAGCTTAGAACTAATATGTTTTCTTCTCTACATAGGTACTGATGACTTAAGTAGTTTTAGCCATAAATGTGCCAAAGGGGAGTTTGTTAGTGTTTTAAGTTGGAATTACTTTTTGGTAAAACTAGGCTATGACAATGTCTTGATAAAAGTCATGACATTCGAGATTGAAGATAAATCCTACTTGACAAGGATGTTTAAAGTACAATGAACCGAAGCTAAAAGTCGCGGAATTTGAAATATTCGATGTCATAACTAATGTTATGACATTCGGTGACATTCTGCTCCAGAATTTTTTTCCGAGATTTTCGTGAAGTTTGTTGAATGTTGTATTATGTTTTTCTGTTATTAGATTGTATGCTCACGTGGTTGTTAGGTTAATCTTAGTTAAACCTAAATTTGTTGTTGATAAGACCAAGTTTTTAGGATTAATTAAGTGAACCCTAGCTATCTTTATGGAAGCCTAAAACTGAAGTTTCAGGATTGCTTCTATAAAAGGAATAGAACCCTTACACTGCTGCTGCGCGTCTGGAATGTATTGAAGATTTAGCAGGTTGTTATTTGTGTAATTCTAGTTACTCTTGTGAGCCAAGCAATTATCAATTGATAAGTGTCTTAGACTAGGATTTGTTTGTAAGGGTAGTTTATCACTCAAAGCTTTGAAGCACGAGTGTTTGTCTCTTGATTAAAGCTTTGAAGCAAAATCAAGATAGTTTATTGAAGTGTGTCTTCACAATTCAATTATTCAATAGGTTGGTATCACTGCTATGATTGAGGGGGAGTGAGTAGGAACTCAGGTCTAAGTAGGACTTAGATTGAAGTTTTCATTGGGTAGGTTTTAAGTGAAGGAGATAAACTGGTTGGTTTCTTCCTGAATTAATTCTACTAATAGTGAATTTCCTCCCTGGCTTGGTAGCCCCCAGATGTAGGTGTAGTTACACACTGAACTGGGTAAACAATTTATTGTGTTCTTTACTACTGTTTGAATTTATTGTGTGAATTGTTAACAGAGTGTCAGATACCGTGTCATAACATTCTCTGTGACATCACGTATCTGCTGCCAGGAATTTCAAGTTTTTTTTCGTTCGAAACACACAAAACCATCCCTAAATTATAAATAAAAAAATATTGATGTTTTCTTTTAACAATATTATGTATACAAAAAGAAAAAAATACAATAAATCTAGAAAGACAAATGAGAGACGGATAACTAAAGTAATGGTATTTATCACCTATGTTTAAAGAAGTGATTGATTTTTTATGCAATTATTTAAAAAGCCTAAATTATTTGATAGAGTATATGTCTTTTTTTATTTTACATATTGATGAGTAATAGATATGAAATACATAAATTTAATTGTGGTTAAAATCTACTATCACTTTGTATTTTTAAAATATAGAATATTTATTTTCATGTGAGATGTATGACTTCAAATGTCATATTTAAAACATGAGGAAAAATGAAGAATGTATTATTTCACCAAATATATTAGTCGTGGTGTTATCTTAATATATTAAAACAGAATACATGTTTAGGCGTAAAATTTAAAATAAAATATCACCTAAACACGTGTTTTGTACGGGATTAAAGTACAAATTTATGCCTTGTGCTACAATTATGCTAGAGAGTTGTTGTGTTATTTTATTGTGCCTTGTGCTACAATTATGCTAGAGAGTTGTTGTGTTATTTTATTGTGCCTTGTGCTACAATTGTTTGTAAGGTTGTATTATTAGATGAATTGTTTGTAAGATTGTATTATAGGATGAATACACGGTCATTTTCAGTTCAGACTGAGCCTCCTGTTAAAACATTGTTCATGGCTGACAAACTACTATGACAAACTACTATCTGCTTTTTTATATAAAAAAACAAACTATCTTATTTTCCTTGGCTGACAAACTACTATCTGCTTTTTTATATAAAAAAACAAACTATCTTATTTTCCTTGTGCTACAATAGTTTGTAAGGTTGAATTTTTAAATGGATACACAGTCATTTTCAGTTAAGACCGAGCCTCCTGTCAAAACCAGACAAAATCACTCATTTTCAATTCAGACTAGCCTCCGACAAACCATTCTAAAACTAAAACCAGACAAATACAGGCAAAACTGGCACAAAAAATCAAAGTTGCTTGAAAAATTCATTTCCTAAATCACTAGCATGTTTAATCTCACAACGATGTTCCTTCCCATTAGGATTGAAACGTGGTCCTATGATAAAAAATGTTTAAAAGATGAAGTTTTATAATAAAACTAAATAATGATAGAATTGCATAATTTATATTTGTTCTTATATTACACAATTAGTTAGGAATTTTGAAGAAACTAACCCAAACAAAATAAAATATGCTTGAAGAACTATGAAGCATAAATATTCTAATTTTATCAATGAAAACTTTTACTAAGACAATCGTTTAGTAAAAACCCTTTGTTTCATAAAATTAATTGGTTGGTAATTTTTTTTAAATGAATTTATACTTTTTTTTTCGGTTATAACTTTGCACTTTTATTTACGTGCATTTCCTTTCTTTTAATGACTGTTTTGGTTATTTTATTAAATTTAATAATAGTGTATATTGAAAAATATTACACAAACACTCAATTAGATTATTTTAAAGTGTCAAATCAAAAAATATTTTAAAATTTATAATATTATTTAATTTTTTAAATGATTGTGATTCATTGACCGTGTAAAAATATTTTATATTGTTAGTGCACCATTCTTTTTCTATTTTATTTCAACAAATATTTGCATTTTCATTTCAAAATATTTATAATAAAAATGCAATATATTGATTCAAATATAATAGAAGAAAAGCTCAACATGGTCCTAAAAATAAATCATAATACTATTTGTGGTGGTCAAAAATTTCTACTAAGAGTAATCTTGTATAAAATTGTCTTTTCTTTTTTTGATTCAAATTGTTGACAAATCAAAATATTTTGCGAATCTTACAAAAAAACCTTGTTAATGTTTTTAAATTTTTTGAAAAAAAAAATATTGCCCGTTATGCTAGTGAGTTATAAAACCTTTGCAAAAATATCCACTAATGTAATCAAATAATAGTCTGTTTCGTTCGAAACACAGAAAACCATCCCTAAATTATAAATAAAAAAATATTGATGTTTTCTTTTAACAATATTGTGTATACAAAAAGAAAAAAATACAATAAATCTAGAAAGACAAATGAGAGACGGATAACTAAAGTAATGGTATTTCTCACCTAAGTTTAAAGAAATGATTGATTTTATGCAATTATTTAGAAAGCCTAAATTATATGATAGAGTATATGTCTTTTTTTATTTTACATATTGATGAGTAATAGAGATGTAATACATAAATTTAATTATGGTTAAAATCTACTATCGCTTTGTATTTTTAAAATATAGAATATTTATTTTCATGTGAGATGTATGACTTCAAATGTCATATTTAAAACATGAGGGAAAATGAAGAATGTATTATTTCACCAAATATATTAGTGGTGGTGTTATCTTAATATATTAAAAGAATACATGTTTAGGCATTAAATTTAAAACAAAATATGAACTAAACACGTGTTTTGTACGGGATTAAAGAACAAATTTATGCCTTGTCCTACAATTATGTTAGAGAGTTGTTGTATTATTTTATTGTGCCTTGTGCTACAATTGTTTGTAAGGTTGTATTATTAGATGAATTGTTTGTAAGATTGTATTACAGGATGAATACACGGGCATTTTCGCCTCGATCGAGCCTCCTGTTAAAACATTGTTCATGGTTGACAAACTACTATCTGCTTTGTTATATAAAAAACAAACTATCTTATTTTTCCTTGTGCTACAATAGTTTGTAAGGTTGAATTTTTGAATGGATACACAGTCATTTTCAGTTAAGACCGAGCCTCCTGTTAAAACCAGACAAAATCAGTCATTTTCAATTCAGACTAGCCTCCGACAAACCATTCTATAAATAAAACCAAACTAATACAGGTAGAACTGGCACAAAAAATCAAAATTGCTTGAAAAATTCATTTCCTAAATCACCAGCATGTTTCATCTCATCTACAGAGGCAACGATGTTCCTTCCCATTGAGATTGAAACGTGGTACTATGATAAAAAATGTTTAAAAGTTGAAGTTTTATAATAACACTAAATGATGATAGAATTGCATAATTTATATTTGCTCTTATATTACACAATTAGTTAGGAATTTTGATGAAACTAATGCAGACAAAATAAAATATGCTTCAAGAACTATGAAGCATAAATATTATAATTTTAAAAATGAAAACTTTTACTAAGACAATCGTTTAGTAAAAACCCTTTGTTTCATAAAATTAATTGGTTTGTAATTTTTTTTAAATGAATTTATACTTATTGTTTCTGTTATAACTTTGCACTTTTATTTACTACGTGCATTTCTTTTCTTTTAATGACTGTTTTGGTTATTTGATTAAATTTAATAATAGTGTATATTGAAAAATATTACACAAACACTCAATTAGATTATTTAAAAGAGTCAAATCAAAAAATATTTTAAAATTTTTAATGTGATTTGATTTTTTATATGATTGTGATTCATTGACCGTGTAAAAATATTTTATATTGTCAGTGCACCATTCTTTTTTCTATTTTATTTCAACAAATATTTTCTTTATCATTTCAAAATATTTATAATAAAAATGCAATATATTGCCTCAAATATAATAGGAGAAAAAGCTCCAAATGGTCCTAAAGATAAATCATAATACTATTTGTGGTGGTAAAAAATTTCTACTAAAAATAATCTTGTATAAAATTGTCTTTTTTTTTTATGATTCAAATTGCTGACAAATCACAATATTTTCCAAATTTTACAAAAAAAGCTTGTTAATGTATTTAAATTTTTTTAAAAAAAAAAATATCGCCCGTTATGCTAGTGAATTATAAAACCTTTGCAAGAAAATCCCACTAATGTAATCAAATAATAGTTTGTTTCGTTCGAAACATACAAAACCATCCCTAAATTATTACAAAAAATATTGATGTTTTCTTTTAACAATATTGTGTATACAAAAAAAAAATACAATAAATCTAGAAAGACAAATGAGAGACGGATAACTAAAGTAATGGTATTTCTCACCTAAGTTTAAAGAAGTGATTGATTTTTTATGCAATTATTTGATAGAGTATATGTTTTTTTTTATTTTAAATATTGATGAGTAATAGATATGTAATACATAAATTTAATTGTGGTTAAAATCTACTATCGCTTTGTATTTTGAAAATATAGAATATTTATTTTCTTGTGAGATGTATGACTTCAAATGTCATATTTAAAACATGAGGAAAAATGAAGAATGTATTATTTCACAAAATATATTAGTGGTCGTGTTATCTTAATATATTAAAACAGAATACATGTTTAGGCGTTAAATTTAAAATAAAATATCACCTAAACACGTGTTTTTGTACGGGATTAAAGTACCAATTTATGCCTTGTGCTACAATTATGTTAGAGAGTTGTTGTATTATTTTACTGTGCCTTGTGCTACAATTGTTTCTAAGGTTGTATTATTAGATGAATTGTTTGTAAGATTGTATTATAGGACGAATACACAGTCATTTTCGACTGAGCCTCCTGTTAAAACATTGTTCATGGCTGACAAACTACTATGACAAACTACAATATGCTTTTTTTATATAAAAACAAACTATCTTATTTTGCCTTGTGCTACAATAGTTTGTAAGGTTGAATTTTGAATGGATACATCATTTTCGCTAAGACCGAGCCTCCCGTCAAAACCGATAAAATCACCATTTTCAATTCAGACTAGCCTCCGACAAACCATTCTAAAACTAAAACCAAACAAATACAAGAACAGCACAAAAATCAAAATTGCTTGAAAAATTCATTTCCTAAATCACCAGATGTTTAATCTCATCTTCGAGGCAACGATGTTCCTTCCCATTAGGATTGAAACGTGGTCCTATGATAAAAAAATGTTTAAAAGATGATGTTTTATAATAAAACTAAATGTTGATAGAATTGCATAATTTATATTTGTTCTTATATTACACAATTAGTTAGGAATTTTGAAGAAACTAACCTAGACAAAATAAATTATGCTTCAAGAACTATGAAGCATAAATATTGTAATTTTATAAATGAAAACTTTTACTAAGACAATGGTTTAGTAAAAACCCTTTGTTTCATAAAATTAATTGGTTTGTAGTTTTTTTTTAAATAAATTTATACTTATTGTTTCGGTTATAACTTTGCACTTTTATTTACTACGTGCATTTCCTTTGTTTTAATGACTGTTTTGGTTATTTTATTAAATTTAAATATAGTGTATATTGAAATATATTACACAAACACTCAATTATATTATTATAAAGTGTCAAACCAAAAAATATTTTAAAATTTATAATGTGATTTGACTTTTTATATGATTGTGATTCATTGACCGTGTAAAAATATTTTATATTGTCAGTGCACCATTCTTTTTTCTATTTTATTTCAACAAATATTTTCTTTATCATTTCAAAATATTTATAATAAAAATGCAATATATTGCCTCAAATATAATAGGAGAAAAACTCCAAATGTTCCTAAAAATAAATCATAATAATATTTGTGGTGGTAAAAAATTTCTACTAAAAGTAATCTTGTATAAAATTGTCTTTTATTTTTATGACTCAAATTGCTGACAAATCACAATATTTTTCAAATTTTACATAAAAAGCTTGTTAATGTTTTTAAATTTTTTGAAAAAAAAAAAATATCGTCCGTTATGCTAGTGACTTGTAAAACCTTTGCAAGAAAATCCCACTAATGTAATCAATAAAAGTTTGTTTCGCTCAAATGCATAAAACCATCCCTAAATTATTAAAAACAAATATTGGTGTGTTCTTTTAACAATATTGTGTATACAAAAAAAAAATACAATAAATCTAGAAAGACAAATCAGAGACGGATAACTAAAGTAATGGTATTTCTCACCTAAGTTTAAAGAAGTGATTGATTTTTTATGCAATTATTTAGAAAGCCTAAATTATTTGATAGAGTATATGTCTTTTTTTATTTTACATATTGATGAGTAATAGATATGTAATACATAAATTTAATTGTGGTTAAAATGTACTATCGCATTGTATTTTGAAAATATAGCGTTAAATTTAAAATAAAATATCACCTAAACACGTGTTTTGTACGGGATTAAAGTACCAATTTATGCCTTGTGCTACAATTATGTTAGAGAGTTGTTGTATTATTTTACTGTGCCTTGTGCTACAATTGTTTCTAAGGTTGTATTATTAGATGAATTGTTTGTAAGATTGTATTATAGGACGAATACACAGTCATTTTCAGTTCACACTGAGCCTCCTGTTAAAACATTGTTCATGGCTGACAAACTACTATGACAAACTACAATATGCTTTTTTTATATAAAAACAAACTATCTTATTTTGCCTTGTGCTACAATAGTTTGTAAGGTTGAATTTTGAATGGATACACAGTCATTTTCGCTAAGACCGAGCCTCCGTCAAAACCGACAAAATCACCATTTTCAATTCGACTAGCCTCCGACAAACCATTCTAAAACTAAAACCAAACAAATACAGGCAGAACAGGCACAAAAAATCAAAATTGCTTGAAAAATTCATTTCCTAAATCACAAGCATGTTTAATCTCATCTTCAGAGGCAACGATGTTCCTTCCCATTAGGATTGAAACGTGGTCCTATGATAAAAAAATGTTTAAAAGATGATGTTTTATAATAAAACTAAATGTTGATAGAATTGCATAATTTATATTTGTTCTTATATTACACAATTAGTTAGGAATTTTGAAGAAACTAACCGAGACAAAATAAAATATGCTTCAAGAACTATGAAGCATAAATATTGTAATTTTATAAATGAAAACTTTTACTAAGACAATGGTTTAGTAAAAACCCTTTGTTTCATAAAATTAATTGGTTTGTAGTTTTTTCTAAATGAATTTATACTTATTGTTTCGGTTATAACTTTGCACTTTTATTTACTACGTGCATTTCCTTTGTTTTAATGACTGTTTTGGTTATTTTATTAAATTTAAATATAGTGTATATTGAAATATATTACACAAACACTCAATTATATTATTTTAAAGTGTCAAACCAAAAAATATTTTAAAATTTATAATGTGATTTGACTTTTTATATGATTGTGATTCATTGACCGTAAAATATTTTATATTGTCAGTGCACCATTCTTTTTTCTATTTTATTTCAACAAATATTTTCTTTATCATTTCAAAATATTTATAATAAAAATGCAATATATTGCCTCAAATATAATAGGAGAAAAAGCTCCAAATGTTCCTAAAAATAAATCATAATACTATTTGTGGTGGTAAAAAATTTCTACTAAAAGTAATCTTGTATAAAATTGTCTTTTTTTTTTATGACTCAAATTGCTGACAAATCACAATATTTTGCAAATTTTACATAAAAAGCTTGTTAATGTTTTTAAATTTTTTGAAGAAAAAAAAAATCGTCCGTTATGCTAGTGACTTGTAAAACCTTTGCAAGAAAATCCCACTAATGTAATCAAATAAAAGTTTGTTTCGTTCGAAACAGACAAAACCATCCCTAAATTATTAAAAACAAATATTGGTGTTTTCTTTTAACAATATTGTGTATACAAAAAAAAATACAATAAATCTAGAAAGACAAATCAGAGACGGATAACTAAAGTAATGGTATTTCTCACCTAAGTTTAAAGAAGTGATTGATTTTTTATGCAATTATTTAGAAAGCCTAAATTATTTGATAGAGTATATGTCTTTTTTTATTTTACATATTGATGAGTAATAGATATGTAATACATAAATTTAATTGTGGTTAAAATGTACTATCGCTTTGTATTTTGAAAATATAGCGTTAAATTTAAAATAAAATATCACCTAAACACGTGTTTTGTACGGGATTAAAGTACCAATTTATGCCTTGTGCTACAATTATGTTAGAGAGTTGTTGTATTATTTTACTGTGCTTGTGCTACAATTGTTTCTAAGGTTGTATTATTAGATGAATTGTTTGTAAGATTGTATTATAGGACGAATACACGTCATTTTCGCCTGATCGAGCCTCCTGTTAAAACATTGTTCATGGTCGACAAACTACTATGACAAACTACAATATGCTTTTTTATATAAAACAAACTATCTTATTTTGCCTTGTGCTACAATAGTTTGTAAGGTTGAATTTTGAATGGATACACATCATTTTCGCTAAGACCGAGCCTCCTGTCAAAACCATAAAATCACCATTTTCAATTCAGACTAGCCTCCGACAAACCATTCTAAAACTAAAACCAAACAAATACAAAGTAACATGCACAAAAATCAAAATTGCTTGAAAAATTCATTTCCTAAATCACCAAAGATGTTTAATCTCATCTTCGAGGCAACGATGTTCCTTCCCATTAGGATTGAAACGTGGTCCTATGATAAAAAAATGTTTAAAAGATGATGTTTTATAATAAAACTAAATGTTGATAGAATTGCATAATTTATATTCGTTCTTATATTACACAATTAGTTAGGAATTTTGAAGAAACTAACCGAGACAAAATAAAATATGCTTCAAGAACTATGAAGCATAAATATTGTAATTTTATAAATGAAAACTTTTACTAAGACAATGGTTTAGTAAAAACCCTTTGTTTCATAAAATTAATTGGTTTTTAGTTTTTTTTAAATGAATTTATACTTATTGTTTCGGTTATAACTTTGCACTTTTATTTACTACGTGCATTTCCTTTGTTTTAATGACTGCTTTGGTTATTTTATTAAATTTAAATATAGTGTATATTGAAATATATTACACAAACACTCAATTATATTATTTTAAAGTGTCAAACCAAAAATATTTTAAAATTTATAATGTGATTTGACTTTTATATGATTGTGATTCATTGACCGTAAAATATTTTATATTGTCAGCACCATTCTTTTTCTATTTTATTTCAACAAATATTTTCTTTATCATTTCAAAATATTTATAATAAAAATGCAATATATTGCCTCAAATATAATAGGAGAAAAGCTCCAAATGTTCCTAAAATAAATCATAATACTATTTGTGGTGGTAAAAAATTTCTACTAAAAGTAATCTTGTATAAAATTGTCTTTTTTTTTATGACTCAAATTGCTGACAAATCACAATATTTTGCAAATTTTACATAAAAAGCTTGTTAATGTTTTTAAATTTTTTGAAAAAAAAAAATATCGTCCGTTATGCTAGTGACTTGTAAAACCTTTGCAAGAAAATCCCACTAATGTAATCAATAAAAGTTTGTTTCGCTCAAACATACAAAACCATCCCTAAATTATTAAAAACAAATATTGGTGTTTTCTTTTAACAATATTGTGTATACAAAAAATACAATAAATCTAGAAAGACAAATCGAGACGGATAACTAAAGTAATGGTATTTTCACCTAAGTTTAAAGAAGTGATTGATTTTTTATGCAATTATTTAGAAAGCCTAAATTATTTGATAGAGTATATGTCTTTTTTTATTTTACATATTGATGAGTAATAGATATGTAATACATAAATTTAATTGTGGTTAAAATGTACTATCGCTTTGTATTTTGAAAATATAGCGTTAAATTTAAAATAAAATATCACCTAAACACGTGTTTTGTACGGGATTAAAGTACCAATTTATGCCTTGTGCTACAATTATGTTAGAGAGTTGTTGTATTATTTTACTGTGCCTTGTGCTACAATTGTTTCTAAGGTTGTATTATTAGATGAATTGTTTGTAAGATTGTATTATAGGACTAATACATGTCATTTTCGTTCAGATCGAGCCTCCGTTAAAACATTGTTCATGGTCGACAAACTACTATGACAAACTACAATATGCTTTTTATATAAAACAAACTATCTTATTTTGCCTTGTGCTACAATAGTTTGTAAGGTTGAATTTTGAATGGATACACAGTCATTTTCGTTAAGACCGAGCCTCTGTCAAAACCAGACAAAATCACCATTTTCAATTCGACTAGCCCCACAAACCATTCTAAAACTAAAACCAAACAAATACAGCAGAACAGGCACAAAAATCAAAATTGCTTGAAAATTCATTTCCTAAATCACCAAAGATGTTTAATCTCATCTTCGAGGCAACGATGTTCCTTCCCATTAGGATTGAAACGTGGTCCTATGATAAAAAATGTTTAAAAGATGATGTTTTATAATAAAACTAAATGTTGATAGAATTGCATAATTTATATTTGTTCTTATATTACACAATTAGTTAGGAATTTTGAAGAAACTAACCGAGACAAAATAAAATATGCTTCAAGAACTATGAAGCATAAATATTGTAATTTTATAAATGAAAACTTTTACTAAGACAATGGTTTAGTAAAAACCCTTTGTTTCATAAAATTAATTGGTTTTTAGTTTTTTCTAAATGAATTTATACTTATTGTTTCGGTTATAACTTTGCACTTTTATTTACTACGCATTTCCTTTGTTTTAATGACTTTTGGTTATTTTATTAAATTTAAATATAGTGTATATTGAAATATATTACACAAACACTCAATTATATTATTTTAAAGTGTCAAACCAAAAAATATTTTAAAATTTATAATGTGATTTGACTTTTTATATGATTGTGATTCATTGACCGTGTAAAAATATTTTATATTGTCAGTGCACCATTCTTTTTTCTATTTTATTTCAACAAATATTTTCTTTATCATTTCAAAATATTTATAATAAAAATGCAATATATTGCCTCAAATATAATAGGAGAAAAAGCTCCAAATGTTCCTAAAAATAAATCATAATACTATTTGTGGTGGTAAAAAATTTCTACTAAAAGTAATCTTGTATAAAATTGTCTTTTTTTTTTATGACTCAAATTGCTGACAAATCACAATATTTTGCAAATTTTACATAAAAAGTTTGTTAATGTTTTTAAATTTTTTGAAGAAAAAAAAAATCGTCCATTATGCTAGTGACTTGTAAAACCTTTGCAAGAAAATCCCACTAATGTAATCAAATAAAAGTTTGTTTCGTTCGAAACAGACAAAACCATCCCTAAATTATTAAAAACAAATATTGGTGTTTTCTTTTACCAATATTGTGTATACAAAAAAAAAAATACAATAAATCTAGAAAGACAAATCAGAGACGGATAACTAAAGTAATGGTATTTCTCACCTAAGTTTAAAGAAGTGATTGATTTTTTATGCAATTATTTAGAAAGCCTAAATTATTTGATAGAGTATATGTCTTTTTTTATTTTACATATTGATGAGTAATAGATATGTAATACATAAATTTAATTGTGGTTAAAATGTACTATCGCTTTGTATTTTGAAAATATAGCGTTAAATTTAAAATAAAATATCACCTAAACACGTGTTTTGTACGGGATTAAAGTACCAATTTATGCCTTGTGCTACAATTATGTTAGAGAGTTGTTGTATTATTTTACTGTGCCTTGTGCTACAATTGTTTCTAAGGTTGTATTATTAGATGAATTGTTTGTAAGATTGTATTATAGGACGAATACACAGTCATTTTCGCCTGACGAGCCTCCGTTAAAACATTGTTCATGGTCGACAAACTACTATGACAAACTACAATATGCTTTTTATATAAAACAAACTATCTTATTTTGCCTTGTGCTACAATAGTTTGTAAGGTTGAATTTTGAATGGATACAGTCATTTTCGCTAAGACCGAGCCTCCTGTCAAAACCGCAAAATCACCATTTTCAATTCAGACTAGCCTCCGACAAACCATTCTAAAACTAAAACCAAACAAATACACAGAATGCACAAAAATCAAAATTGCTTGAAAAATTCATTTCCTAAATCACCAGCATGTTTAATCTCATCTTCAGAGGCAACGATGTTCCTTCCCATTAGGATTGAAACGTGGTCCTATGATAAAAAAATGTTTAAAAGATGATGTTTTATAATAAAACTAAATGTTGATAGAATTGCATAATTTATATTTGTTCTTATATTACACAATTAGTTAGGAATTTTGAAGAAACTAACCCAGACAAAATAAAATATGCTTCAAGAACTATGAAGCATAAATATTGTAATTTTATAAATGAAAACTTTTACTAAGACAATGGTTTAGTAAAAACCCTTTGTTTCATAAAATTAATTGGTTTGTAGTTTTTTCTAAATGAATTTATACTTATTGTTTCGGTTGTAACTTTGCACTTTTATTTACTACGTGCATTTCCTTTGTTTTAATGACTGTTTTGGTTATTTTATTAAATTTAAATATAGTGTATATTGAAATATATTACACAAACACTCAATTATATTATTTTAAAGTGTCAAACCAAAAAATATTTTAAAATTTATAATGTGATTTGACTTTTTATATGATTGTGATTCATTGACCGTGTAAAAATATTTTATATTGTCATGCACCATTTTTTTCTATTTTATTTCAACAAATATTTTCTTTATCATTTCAAAATATTTATAATAAAAATGCAATATATTGCCTCAAATATAATAGGAGAAAAGCTCCAAATGTTCCTAAAATAAATCATAATACTATTTGTGGTGGTAAAAATTTCTACTAAAAGTAATCTTGTATAAAATTGTCTTTTTTTTTATGACTCAAATTGTTGACAAATCACAATATTTTGCAAATTTTATAAAAGCTTGTTAATGTTTTTAAATTTTTGAAAAAAAATATCGTCCGTTATGCTAGTGACTTGTAAAACCTTTGCAAGAAAATCCCACTAATGTAATCAATAAAAGTTTGTTTCGAAACAGACAAAACCATCCCTAAATTATTAAAAACAAATATTGGTGTTTTCTTTTCACAATATTGTGTTTACAAAAAAAAAAAAAATACAATAAATCTAGAAAGACAAATCTGAGACGGATAACTAAAGTAATGGTATTTCTCACCTAAGTTTAAAGAAGTGATTGATTTTTTATGCAATTATTTAGAAAGCCTAAATTATTTGAAAGAGTATATGTCTTTTTTTATTTTACATATTGATGAGTAATAGATATGTAATACATAAATTTAATTGTGGTTAAAATGTACTATCGCTTTGTATTTTGAAAATATAGCGTTAAATTTAAAATAAAATATCACCTAAACACGTGTTTTGTACGGGATTAAAGTACCAATTTATGCCTTGTGCTACAATTATGTTAGAGAGTTGTTGTATTATTTTACTGTGCCTTGTGCTACAATTGTTTCTAAGGTTGTATTATTAGATGAATTGTTTGTAAGATTGTATTATAGGACGAATACACTGTCATTTTCAGTTCAGACTGAGCCTCCTGTTAAAACATTGTTCATGGCTGACAAACTACAATATGCTTTTTTTATATAAAAACAAACTATCTTATTTTGCCTTGTGCTACAATAGTTTGTAAGGTTGAATTTTTGAATGGATACACAATCATTTTCGTTAAGACCGAGCCTGTCAAAACCGACAAAATCACCATTTTCAATTCGGACTAGCCTCCGACAAACCATTCTAAAACTAAAACCAAACAAACAAAGTATAAGCACAAAAAATCAAAATTGCTTTGAAAAATTCATTTCCTAAATCACAAAGATGTTTAATCTCATCTTCGAGGCAACGATGTTCCTTCCCATTAGGATTGAAACGTGGTCCTATGATAAAAAATGTTTAAAAGATGATGTTTTTAATAAAACTAAATGTTGATAGAATTGCATAATTTATATTTGTTCTTATATTACACAATTAGTTAGGAATTTTGAAGAAACTAACCTGACAAAATAAAATATGCTTCAAGAACTATGAAGCATAAATATTGTAATTTTATAAATGAAAACTTTTACTAAGACAATCGTTTAGTAAAACCCTTTGTTTCATAAAATTAATTGGTTTGTAGTTTTTTAAATGAATTTAAACTTATTGTTTTGGTTATAACTTTGCACTTTTATTTACTACGTGCATTTCCTTTGTTTTAATGACTGTTTGGTTATTTTATTAAATTTAAATATAGTGTATATTGAAATATATTACACAAACACTCAATTATATTATTTTAAAGTGTCAAACCAAAAAATATTTTAAAATTTATAATGTGATTTGACTTTTTATATGATTGTGATTCATTGACCGTGTGAAAATATTTTATATTGTCAGTGCACCATTCTTTTTTCTATTTTATTTCAACAAATATTTTCTTTATCATTTCAAAATATTTATAATAAAATGCAATATATTGCCTCAAATATAATAGGAGAAAAAGCTCCAAATGTTCCTAAAAATAAATCATAATACTATTTGTGGTGGTAAAAAATTTCTACTAAAAGTTATCTTGTATAAAATTGTCTTTTTTTTTTATGACTCAAATTGCTGACAAATCACAATATTTTGCAAATTTTACATAAAAGCTTGTTAATGTTTTTAAATTTTTGAAAAAAAAATATCGTCCGTTATGCTAGTGACTTGTAAAACCTTTGCAAGAAAATCCCACTAATGTAATCAATAAAAGTTTGTTTCGTTCAAATGACAAAACCATCCCTAAATTATTATTAAAACAAATATTGGTGTTTTCTTTTAACAATATTGTGTATACAAAAAAAATACAATAAATCTAGAAAGACAAATCAGAGACGGATAACTAAAGTAATGGTATTTCTCACCTAAGTTTAAAGAAGTGATTGATTTTTATGCAATTATTTAGAAAGCCTAAATTATTTGATAGAGTATATGTCTTTTTTATTTTACATATTGATGAGTAATAGATATGTAATACATAAATTTAATTGTGGTTAAAATGTACTATCGCTTTGTATTTTGAAAATATAGCGTTAAATTTAAAATAAAATATCACCTAAACACGTGTTTTGTACGGATTAAAGTACCAATTTATGCCTTGTGCTACAATTATGTTAGAGAGTTGTTGTATTATTTTACTGTGCCTTGTGCTACAATTGTTTCTAAGGTTGTATTATTAGATGAGTTGTTTGTAAGATTGTATTATAGGACGAATACACAGTCATTTTCGCCGATCGAGCCTCCTGTTAAAACATTGTTCATGGCTGACAAACTACTATGACAAACTACAATATGCTTTTTTATATATAAAAACAAACTATCTTATTTTGCCTTGTGCTACAATAGTTTGTAAGGTTGAATTTTTGAATGGATACACAGTCATTTTCAATTAAGACCGAGCCTCCTGTCAAAACCAGACAAAATCAGTCATTTTCAATTCAGACTAGCCTCCGACAAACCATTCTAAAACTAAAACCAAACAAATACAGGCAGAACAGGCACAAAAAATCAAAATTGCTTGAAAAATTCATTTCCTAAATCACCAAAGATGTTTAATCTCATCTTCAGAGGCAACGATGTTCCTTCCCATTAGGATTGAAACGTGGTCCTATGATAAAAAAATGTTTAAAAGATGATGTTTTATAATAAAACTAAATGTTGATAGAATTGCATAATTTATATTTGTTCTTATATTACACAATTAGTTAGGAATTTTGAAGAAACTAACCTGATAAATAAAATATGCTTCAAGAACTGAAGCATAAATATTGTAATTTTATAAATGAAAACTTTTACTAAGACAATCGTTTAGTAAAACCCTTTGTTTCATAAAATTAATTGGTTTGTAGTTTTTTTTAAATGAATTTAAACTTATTGTTTCGGTTATAACTTTGCACTTTTATTTACTACGTGCATTTCCTTTGTTTTAATGACTGTTTTGGTTATTTTATTAAATTTAAATATAGTGTATATTGAAATATATTACACAAACACTCAATTATATTATTTTAAAGTGTCAAATCAAAAATATTTTAAATTTATAATGTGATTTGACTTTTTATATGATTGTATTTCATTGACCGTGTAAAAATATTTTATATTGTCAGTGCACCATTCTTTTTTCTATTTTATTTCAACAAATATTTTCTTTATCATTTCAAAATATTTATAATAAAAATGCAATATATTGCCTCAAATATAATAGGAGAAAAACTCCAAATGTTCCTAAAAATAAATCATAATACTATTTGTGGTGGTAAAAAATTTCTACTAAAAGTAATCTTGTATAAAATTGTCTTTTTTTTTATGACTCAAATTGCTGACAAATGACAATATTTTGCAAATTTTACAAAAAAAGCTTGTTAATGTTTTTAAATTTTTTGAAAAAAAAAATATATCGTTGGTTATGCTAGTGACTTGTAAAACCTTTGCAAGAAAATCCCACTAATGTAATCAATAAAAGTTTGTTTCGTTCGAAACAGACAAAACCATCCCTAAATTATTAAAAACAAATATTGGTGTTTTCTTTTAACAATATTGTGTATACAAAAAAAAATACAATAAATCTAGAAAGACAAATCTGAGACGGATAACTAAAGTAATGGTATTTCTCACCTAAGTTTAAAGAAGTGATTGATTTTTTATGCAATTATTTAGAAAGCCTAAATTATTTGATAGAGTATATGTCTTTTTTTATTTTACATATTGATGAGTAATAGATATGTAATACATAAATTTAATTGTGGTTAAAATGTACTATCGCTTTGTATTTTGAAAATATAGCGTTAAATTTAAAATAAAATATCACCTAAACACGTGTTTTGTACGGGATTAAAGTACCAATTTATGCCTTGTGCTACAATTATGTTAGAGAGTTGTTGTATTATTTTACTGTGCCTTGTGCTACAATTGTTTCTAAGGTTGTATTATTAGATGAATTGTTTGTAAGATTGTATTATAGGACGAATACACAGTCATTTTCAGTTCAGACTGAGCCTCCTGTTAAAACATTGTTCATGGCTGACAAACTACTATGACAAACTACAATATGCTTTTTTATATATAAAAACAAACTATCTTATTTTGCCTTGTGCTACAATAGTTTGTAAGGTTGAATTTTTGAATGGATACACAGTCATTTTCGCTAAGACCGGCCTCCGTCAAAACCAGATAAAATCACCATTTTCAATTCGACTAGCCTCCGACAAACCATTCTAAAACTAAAACCAAACAAATACAGGCAGAACAGGCACAAAAAATCAAAAAATCACCAGCATGTTTAATCTCATCTTCAGAGGCAACGATGTTCCTTCCCATTAGGATTGAAACGTGGTCCTATGATAAAAAAATGTTTAAAGATGATGTTTTATAATAAAACTAAATGTTGATAGAATTGCATAATTTATATTTGTTCTTATATTACACAATTAGTTAGGAATTTTGAAGAAACTAACCTAGACAAAATAAAATATGCTTCAAGAACTATGAAGCATAAATATTGTAATTTTATAAATGAAAACTTTTACTAAGACAATCGTTTAGGAAAAACCCTTTGTTTCATAAAATTAATTGGTTTGTAGTGTTTTTAAATGAATTTAAACTTATTGTTTGTTATAACTTTGCACTTTTATTTACTACATGCATTTCCTTTGTTTTAATGACTGTTTTGGTTATTTTATTAAATTTAAATATAGTGTATATTGAAATATATTACACAAACACTCAATTATATTATTTTAAAGTGTCAAATCAAAAATATTTTAAAATTTATAATGTGATTTGACTTTTATATGATTGTGATTCATTGACCGTGTAAAATATTTTATATTGTCAGGCACCATTCTTTTTCTATTTTATTTCAACAAATATTTTCTTTATCATTTCAAAATATTTATAATAAAAATGCAATATATTGCCTCAAATATAATAGGAGAAAAAGCTCCAAATGGTCCTAAAAATAAATCATAATACTATTTGTGGTGGTAAAAAATTTCTACTAAAAGTAATCTTGTATAAAATTGTCTTTTTTTTTATGACTCAAATTGCTGACAAATCACAATATTTTGCAAATTTTACATAAAAAGCTTGTTAATGTTTTTAAATTTTTTGAAAAAAAAAAATATCGTCCGTTATGCTAATGACTTGTAAAACCTTTGCAAAAAAATTCCACTAATGTAATCAAATAAAAGTTTGTTTCGTTCGAAACAGACAAAACCATCCCTAAATTATTAAAAACAAATATTGGTGTTTTAACAATATTGTGTATACAAAAAAAAAATACAATAAATCTAGAAAGACAAATCTGAGACGGATAACTAAAGTAATGGTATTTCTCACCTAAGTTTAAAGAAGTGATTGATTTTTTATGCAATTATTTAGAAAGCCTAAATTATTTGATAGAGTATATGTCTTTTTTTATTTTACATATTGATGAGTAATAGATATGTAATACATAAATTTAATTGTGGTTAAAATGTACTATCGCTTTGTATTTTGAAAATATAGCGTTAAATTTAAAATAAAATATCACCTAAACACGTGTTTTGTACGGGATTAAAGTACCAATTTATGCCTTGTGCTACAATTATGTTAGAGAGTTGTTGTATTATTTTACTGTGCCTTGTGCTACAATTGTTTCTAAGGTTGTATTATTAGATGAATTGTTTGTAAGATTGTATTATAGGACTAATACACGTCATTTTCATCAGATCGAGCCTCCTGTTAAAACATTGTTCATGGTCGACAAACTACTATGACAAACTACAATATGCTTTTTATATCAAAACAAACTATCTTATTTTGCCTTGTGCTACAATAGTTTGTAAGGTTGAATTTTGAATGGATACAGTCATTTTCGCTAAGACCGAGCCTCCGTCAAAACCAGACAAAATCACCATTTTCAATTCGACTAGCCTCCGACAAACCATTCTAAAACTAAAACCAAACAAATACAGCAGAACAGCACAAAAATCAAAATTGCTTGAAAAATTCATTTCCTAAATCAGATGTTTAATCTCATCTTCAGAGGCAACGATGTTCCTTCCCATTAGGATTGAAACGCGGTCCTATGATAAAAAATGTTTAAAAGATGATGTTTTATAATAAAACTAAATGTTGATAGAATTGCATAATTTATATTTGTTCTTATATTACACAATTAGTTAGAATTTTGAAGAAACTAACTGACAAAATAAAATATGCTTCAAGAACTATGAAGCATAAATATTGTAATTTTATAAATGAAAACTTTTACTAAGACAATCGTTTAGTAAAACCCTTTGTTTCATAAAATTAATTGGTTTGTAGTTTTTTTAAATGAATTTATACTTATTGTTTCGGTTATAACTTTGCACTTTTATTTACTACGTGCATTTCCTTTGTTTTAATGATTTTTGGTTATTTCATTAAATTTAAATATAGTGTATATTGAAATATATTACACAAACACTCAATTATATTATTTTAAAGTGTCAAATCAAAAATATTTTAAAATTTATAATGTGATTTGACTTTTTATATGATTGTGATTCATTGACCGTGTAAAAATATTTTATATTGTCAGTGCACCATTCTTTTTTCTATTTTATTTCACTAAATATTTTCTTCATCATTTCAAAATATTTATAATAAAAATGCAATATATTGCCTCAAATATAATAGGAGAAAAAGCTCCAAATGGTCCTAAAAATAAATCATAATACTATTTGTGGTGGTAAAAAATTTCTACTAAAAGTAATCTTGTATAAAATTGTCTTTTTTTTTTATTACTCAAATTTCTGACAAATTACAATATTTTGCAAATTTTACAAAAAAAGCTTGTTAATGTTTTTAAATTTTTTGAAAAAAAATATATCGTCGGTTATGCTAGTGACTTGTAAAACCTTTGCAAGAAAATCCCACTAATGTAATCAAATAAAAGTTTGTTTCGTTCGAAACAGACAAAACCATCCCTAAATTATTAAAAAAAATATTGGTGTTTTTTTTAACAATATTGTGTATACAAAAAAAAAATACAATAAATTTAGAAAGACAAATGAGAGACGGATAACTAAAGTAATGGTATTTCTCACCTAAGTTTAAAGAAGTGATTGATTTTTTATGCAATTATTTAGAAAGCCTAAATTATTTGATAGAGTATATGTCTTTTTTTATTTTACATATTGATGAGTAATAGATATGTAATACATAAATTTAATTGTGGTTAAAATGTACTCTGGCTTTGTATTTTGAAAATATAGAATATTTATTTTCATGTGAGATGTATGACTTCAAATGTCATATTTAAAACATGAGGAAAAATGAAGAATGTATTATTTCACCAAATATATTAGTGGTGGTGTTATCTTAATATATTAAAACTTAATACATGTTCAGGCGTTAAATTTAAAATAAAATATGACCTAATCACGTGTTTTGTATGGGATTAAAGTATACATTTATGCCTTGTGCTACAATTATGTTAGAGAGTTGTTGTATTATTTTATTGTGCCTTGTGCTACAATTGTTTGTAAGGTTGGATTATTAGATGAGCTGTTAATTTGTAAGGTTGTATTATTGGATGAATAAACAGTCATTTTAAGTTCAGAAGGAGCCTTCCTGTTAAAACGTTGTTCATGGCTGACAAACTACTATGACAAACTACTATCTGCTTTTTTATATAAAAACAAACTATCTTATTTTGCCATGTGCTACAATAGTTTGTAAGGTTGTATTTTTGAATGTATACAGAGTCATTTTTAGTTAAGACCGAGCCTCCTGTCAAAACGAGACAAAATCAGTCATTTTCAATTCAGACTAGCCTCCTGTCAAAACGAGACAAACCCTTCTAAAACTAAAACCAAACCAATACAGGCAGAACTGTAACGAAAAATCAAAATTGCTTGAAAAGTTCATTTCCTAAATCACCAGCATGTTTAATCTCATCTTCAGAGGCAACGATGTTCCTTCCCATTAGGATTGAAACGTAGTCCTATGATAAAAAATGTTTAAAAGATGAAGTTTTATAATAAAACTTAATGATGATAGAATTGCATAATTTATATTTGTTCTTATACTACACAATTAGTTAGGAATTTTGAAGAAACTAACCCGGACAAAATAAAATATTTCACTAGGTTTAATTTTTATCCGACTCATACTAATAATCAACAATCAAGAACTATGAAGATAAATATTGTTAATTTTAAAATGAAAACTTTTACTAAGACAATCGTTTAGTAAAAACTCCTTTGTTTTATAAAATTAATCGGTTTATAATTTTTTTAAATGAATTAATACTTATTGTTTCGGTTATAACTTTGCACCTTTATTTACTACATGCATTTCCTTTATTTTTATGACTGTTTTGGTTATTTTATTAAATTTAATAGTAGTGTATATAGAAAAATATTACACAAACATTCAATTAGATTATTTTAAATTGTCAAATCAAAAAATATTTTAAAATTTATAATGTGATTTGGTTTTTTATATGATTGTGATTGTTCATATACTTGTTCATGTTTATTTATGTCATTACAACTTGTATAACAACTAGGTTTCCCATAGCCTTCTTTTGGTCTTCATACAATAAAAGTCTCGCTGAGTTAGCCTCTTATTGGGCTTCGACAAAAGAACTCCTGAGTTAGCCTCCCTTGGGTCATGACAAAGAACTCCTCGTTGAGTTTAGCCTTCTGAGCTTCATACAAGAAAGAGAACCGGAAATCTTTAGCCTCCTTGGGCTCGCATAAAGAATCTCCATCGCTAGGATAGAACCAAAGAGTATGGTTTCCGGTGAAATCCTCTTAAAGCCAAGCCAGCCATGATCTATAGCCTTTCTTTGGCTCCAGAACCCTCGATGTCCTCGAAAGCCTCCTTTGGCTCACAATACAGGACCTCGATGTCCGAATAGCCTCCCGCTTTATAATACAAGGACCCATGGGATTCTTAAAGCATCCCAACAATAACAAAACATTTCTCCTAAGAGATAAAACATGAATCATCTCTATGGAAGAAGTATCTCCTGTATAGCATCACATACAAATCAAACATTTTTCAAAACAAACACTTTTTTCAAACAAAACATCTTTCTTAACTTGGATACGCTTGTACACTCAAGAAAAATACCCAATGCTTACAATGAAATATTCAACATTTTTCAAACATTTTTCTTAATCGTAAGTGGAAACGAGCAAAACACCCAATGCTTACAATGAAAGATTTAAATAATCAAATTTTCAAAAATGTATGTGATGAAATAGATTAGATACATTTTTCATTAAGATGACACTTGTCATTGTCTCTTAAAATCTTTGCTTCGACTAGCACATAAATGGGAACTACGATTGCTCTGACTTTCTCAACCTTTTGAGAATAGGCACAAGGTCTCACCCTGGCGAACATACTTTTTCTCACTCAAACCAAACAAACCTTAGTTTCTTAGATCCGAGCTATAGATGCTCTAATTCTCTAGGATATGTATGCAGAGGATCTCATTGATCTTTATAGCATAATCATAATAAATAAACTTAGGTTCATACCTAACCTACCCTTATTAAATCCAAAGGAGAAATTTTCCCAAAATAACATAGCAAATAAAACACAAACGCATAAAAGGTCCTATAGAGTACTCTAGATATATAGGGTGCTAATAACTTCGTTTTATATAACTTAACCCTCTTACCCAGGTCACTCCCCCATGCGTTGTGTTTAGCTCACACTAATCGCATTGCATATCTTTTTTAGGTAATTTCAGCTTTCCCCTTTTCCTTTCTTTCTTGTTTGGAATCAATAAAGCTAGGTGCGACATCTTTTAAACAAAAAGATCAAAGTTAAATCGTTTTGAGCCAGAGATTCAAATTTCGATTTGATTCCCTTGTTCTTCTCTTTTACCGCGAACAATATGTGATAATTAATTTAATTGAGTGATTTGAATAAATATTTGAGTTATTTGAATATGTGTGTCATTTGAATAATTGGGTTTATGAGTTGAAATGAGATTATTTAGTATTGGGCCTAATTATAAGAATAGAAGTAATAAGGAGGTGTTAATTGTTAAGCCTGTTCGCTTTAAAAAGTGACGCGCGAGGGAATTGAATCAGAATTCGAATTCTCTGGCTCGAAACGATTTACTCTTTTGATTTGTTTATAAAGATGCCGCGAGCAGCTTTATTATTTCCAACACAAGAAAATGATTATGAAAAGGGAAGTTGCAATACCTCAATTGATATGATATGCATTACGAATAGCACGAACTAGACGCAACGCATGGGAGATTCCGGGTAAGGGGGTTTGTTATATAAAGGGAATAGATGTGGCACCCTAAATATATATAGTTATCTATAGCTTTATATATGAATAGTTTGATATGTTTGTGTGTTTTAAATTGCTATTTCTATTGTTGGGAAAGTTTCTCCTTGGATTTTAAGAAAAGGGTAGATTATGGGATCCTAGGTTTTGTTATTGTTGTGCTCGCAAAGATCATTGGGATCTTCTACATATCCCTTAATGGGAATCGAGCATTTGTAGCTCGGATCTAAAGGGAGCTATGGTTTTGTTTGGTTTGAGGGAGAAAGAAGTATGCTCGCCAAGGATGAGACTCAGCTTCACGTATTCTCAAAGGGATGTTGAGAAAGTCGAGCAATCGTAGTTCCCACTTATGCTAGTGGAAGCAACGGAGGTTATTAAGAGACAAAGACGAATGTCATATTAATGAAAATGTATCTAATCTATTTCATCACATACATTTGAAGGTTTGATTGATTGAATCTTTCATCGTAAGTTATAGGTGTTTTGCTTGAGTGCAAGCCGCTACCACTTACGAGTTAAGAAAGATGTATTGAAAGATGATTGAGTCTTTAATTGTAAGCATTGTGTTTTGCTTGAGTGTACAAGCGCTACTACTCATGATTAAAAGATGTTTTGTTTGAAAAAAAGTGTTTGAAAAAAGAGTTTGATTGTATGTGATGTGATAGATGAGATAATTCTTCCATAGAGATGATAAATGTCTAAATCTCTTAGGAGAAGTTGATTGGATTAGGGAGATGCTTTTAAGAAGCCTGTGGGTCCTTGTATTGTAAGCCCAAGAGGAGGCATTCTGAGGGTCATCGAGGGTCCTTGTATTGTAAGCCCAAGAGAAGGCATTCTGAGGGTCATCGAGGGTCCTTGTCTGAAGCTCAAGAGGAAGCTATAGGGTATGGCTGGCTTTGGCTTTAAGAGTGGTTTCACCGGGAAACCATCCTCTTAGGATTTTAAGAGTGATTTCACCGAGAAATCATCCTCTTAGGGTTCTATCCTAGCGCGGGTGATTCTTTGTATTGGAAGCCCAATAGAGGTCATAAGAGATTTGGTCTTTCGTGTTTGATACCCAAGAGAAGGCTAAACTCAACGAGGAGTTCTTTGAACGAAGCCCAAGAGGAGGCTGACTCAAATAGGAGTGTTGTCTTATATGAAGCCTAAGCGGAGGCTAAACTCAGTAAATGAGTTTTCTTATATGAAGCCTAAGAGGAGGCTAACTCAATAAATGAGTTATCTTGTACAAAGCCCAAGAGGAGGCTAAAGGGAACCTAGTTGTTAGGCTAATAGTTATGTTTTAAACTGAACAGTTATATAAACAAGTATGATATGTATTCACAGGAGTTTATGAAGGAAATATAAACAAGTGTATAAAACGAGCGTTCAAAGCTAGTGTAACTTGAATACTTACAAGGTTTTAATGTGTACAAGGGAATGAATATGTACACGAAGGGGTGATTATGTACAAGGAAATGAATATGTACATAGGAGGGTTGGGACTTACACCGTGAGGGAGGCCCATTGGTTTAAGAGGAGTTTCACCGGAATAATTTTCTTAATACCAATGGATTTGTGTATAAACAAGCGAATGAAAACAAACGAACGAAGTTTGTTTATGCTTGAATATTTACAAAGATGTTTGAATATGTACAAGGAAATTTTAATATGTACATAAAAAGGATTGGGACTTACACCATGAGGGAGGCCCATGGTCAATTAAGAAATTCGAGGAAAAAACTGGTTCGGTTTTATCTTCAAATCGAGTCGATCATGGAAAAAGGAGTGTAAGTTTGTTGAAAAGTTTTTGAAGAGGTTTTGAAAATGATTTTGAAAAGTGAAGTATATTCACAAGAAGTTTTGAAAAGATTTGAGTTGGTAAGTTTGAAAGAAAACATTTTTTGTAAGTATTAAGAAATACTTAAAATGTTTCATTTTTGACTTAATGAAAATATAATCAAAAGAAAATATTTTTGGATTTTTTTGACATAATCATAAAATAGGTATATTAAATGACAAGTGTGCAAAAAAATCATCTCAAAATGAGAAGTTTTGAATGGTTTTTGAAAATGTTTTAAGTTTGTTAGAAACTTGAGAAAAAAAGAGAGTTTTTGGTCCTAAGGAGATTTGAACCTTGGACATTTGGCTTAGAAAATGAAGATTTTAAATTGAGCCATTTGTTTGACTTGTCATTTAATTACCTTGTTTAGGAGGAATTTTGAAAAAAAAATAAGTTTTGGAGAAAAGTCCAGAAATTGGACTTCTGAAGGTTTCAGAAGTTGGCTTGCTTCTGGAGGATTAGAAGCTAGCTGGCTTCTGGGGCGTGAGAAAGAGTTTCTGGGGTGTGTTGCTAGCAGCTTCTGGGAAGTGTGGGCTAGCATGGTGCTTCTGGCTGCTTGAGAAGGCTTGCTTCTGGGGGTAGAAGCATTAGAAACTTCAAGTTTCTAAGGATAGAAGTACTAGAAGTACTTCTGAATTTAGTGGAAATGAAGAGCTTCTAGGGGTAGAAGCTTCAGAAGCACTTCTGGAGGCTGAGCCCCAAAAGGACTTCTGGAAGAACAAGCTTCAGAAGCTTGTGTTTCCTTTTAATAAAAAAGGGTTCCAGGGGGATTTGAACCCTGGACCTATGACATAGCAAGGATTTGAAAAGCGTGTTGACTACCACTGAGGTGGCTATACATCCGTTTATTTATTTTCTTTCATGTTATTATATTATAAACGAATTATTTGAATTTGAAAAATAAATAGAAAATGCGCGTAACTCCATCTTCTTCTTCCTCAAACTCTTGATTTTGTATCTTCTTCATTTCTCAATGAAATTGGAAAATGTAAACATCAAAGTTGCTTGTTTTAAACCCAAGAACATGATGGTGATGTTTAATTTTATTTATTTTGAACTTAAAATGATTAATTTTAAACGTGACCAGATGAACCCTAACTTTGAAAATGATTATGAAATCGTGTTTGTGCAACAAATCAAACAATTGATTGACGGTTTATGATCCTCAAAGGTGCAGAAACATGATGGCATGGTAATTTTTGAACTTTAATTCAGAAATCAAAGAGTTCAAAGTTGAAAAACTTACCTCTTATAAGCAGAAATCGGATTCTTGCTTAGAGTGTTTCCAACAGTTTTGATGATGGCTATAGCTTCACTAGACCCTATGGAAGGTATTTGAATGCTGCTTGTTTTGAAATGGTCCGAACTCTCTAGCCAAGTGCAACCGCAGCCACTTGAAGGAAGTTTCAAATTTGGAATTTGAGTTGTTACGTATGTGATCTATGTCCGATCACTTCTATGAAGTGTATGGATGATGTTTAAAGTGTTAAATCACAGCTAGCACGAGTAGATTAAGATATGGCAAGTTAAGGCATAATTTGCAAGCTTTTGGATTTTGAAACATGATTCTGAGTTTGGGCAGCTTTTCTGGTGGTTTTAAGTTTTAGACAACTTCTAATTGATATTTAGAACATGTTAGAAACTTAAATTCACTCAGATTTTGCAAGACTTGAAGATTGCAAAATTTCCCTCTTAGAACTTAGAAACTTGGATTTCAAGAAAGAAAGAGTGAAAGCTTGATTATGATAGCTTTGGAGTGGTTTGAAAATGAAGAAATGACCTCTATTTATAGGCCAAGAAATCTGAATGATATGGCATGGCTATCATTGAGAGAAACTTACAACTTGCTTAAGAGGTAAGAAGGAATCTTTTGCATTTAATGCAAAAGTTACTTTTCTAACCATGGATAGAAATTTCTCTTTAATTCAATCCTCTTCTCAATCATTCAAAACTGATATTTATCAGTTATAATCTACCTCTAGCTGATTACAAGGCTTCTAGAAAGGGAGATTTATGAAAAATGACTTATAATTTTGAAGCATGAACTTGGAATTCCATGGTTTTGGAGCTCTATGTTTCAAAATCAAAAGTATAGCTAGACAAAGTTTTTTTGCCAGTTCTTGGATATTTTGGAAAGCTTGTAACAAGGGCTACAACTTTCATGTTTTGAGTTTTTCCTGAATCCAAATGGATCTAGGTGAAAAATGGCCTAGAAAGTGAGGAAAAACCATGTTTCTTAACACTTGAAAAATTTTCTAAGTGTTAGAAAAATTTCAAATCTTGACATTTTGTTGACTTTTTCACATTTCTTGATTTTTTATGATCATGATGGATTATTTGAAATGTTTTTATGATTGAAAAAGTTTGGTCTTGAAAAAGTTGACCAAAAGTCAAAGTTTGACTTTTTTGAGCAGATAAATTTTCATCAGATAGTTCAAAATTTGTCTGATGAAGAAACATGGACTTTTGAAATGTTTTGAATCAAGAAATTAGGTCAAGATGTTGCATTGAAGATTTCAAGATCAATCTTCAAGCAAATAGATCATCCATTGAGCAGAAAGTCAATGATTCACTATCTTCGATCAAAACCCTAATTGGTCGATTCATGGTAGATCATGAGAAAAAGTTGGGAATCTTAAGTTCAAATGTTGATGATTGATTAAGATATATCAATTTAGGTGAGTGGAAACTCAAACCCTAATTGATCATATCTTGAACATATGAAATTTTGAAGAAACCCTAACTTTGACTTCTAGAAGCCACGTACGATCTATTCTGTTCTGAAACTGTTAATGACGCAGTGATGCATATGTAAGGTGGTATCTTAGGTCAAAAAATGGGGGAATGAAAGATTCCCCTATTTAAGTTTCTTTAACCTGAGATATGAAGATGAAAATCTTCATCTCGATAGGTGTGAAGAGACTTAAATATCAGAATACGCAAATTTTGGACCTAAGAAACCAAAAAATGCGAATGATGCAAAATGATTGCAAAAAAAGTTTACCCGGGAGATATCAAAGAATGATATGATGGGGGAGAATTTGTGAGGATGACTCAATCTGTCTAAGATAGGAGAATCTTGTTTGTTGGAAAACAAGCAATATGTTTCACTGGGAAAATAGATTCACAATGTAAGTGAATATCTATTCCGCTTTGGGAAACAAGGAGATTACCTTCTGTCAACCTTGCGACAATGTTTAAGGTAATTGAAAATGATATTACCAATTATCAGCCTTGTGATAGTTTATGGTAATGAGCTCTGAAGATATTACCAATTATCAGCAAAGTGATAACTATAACATGGTAATTCTTGAGAAATTTACTGAGTATTCAGCCTTGTGAATAACAGATAATGATGGAAACAGATCTCAAATGAGTTTCTATTTTCATAGCTAAAATCCTTCTAGGGATCTCTCTCTTGAGAAGATGCTGACATTTTGATTGAAAAGACACAGGTTTTCTTTTAGACAGAAAGACAACTGCGGGGATTTCTTGAACTTTCATGATTTGAACTTGCTAAGAAGAACAATCATTTTATGATAAGTTGTAAGATGAAAAGAAAATAAGCAGCTCAAATGACGAGGCTATTTCTTATTGTTTGCAGGTATATTTTTTGTGAAATCTAGACCTGAATTGGTTAGAGACGAGGTTCTATCCAGGAATAAACTGGAAAGAAATGGTCAATCAAGACTTTGTATCCAATGAGGAATGATCTCAATTGGAGGACAGGAGAGAAAAATGTATTTTTCTGCTTGGGGATAATCTACTGGAGAGATGACACACCCACACTTTGTTTTTGGGAATAAATGCAACCTAAACAAGTGATATAGAAGCAAACATTGAGAAATGCAGGAATGCATTAATGATGCTATTATGTATGAATGATGAATGTCTTGAATGTCATATGCATGTTGACGATACTTGAAAAGACAACAAAAAGGGTATTTGGGAAAAGGACTACGTCACAGTTCAAATAAATACTCAGCAAAATCTGCAACAATGGTGTAGGCATTACTGATGATGAATCTGAGTTGCATGCTTTAAACTTTTCTGGAAAAGGCATTTTACATGAAACCTTGTTGGGGATTCTTTTTGGATAAGAATACCGTCCTTTGATGATCTCTTTTAAGGAGAAGAAGACTTATTAGCAGTTGTTTTATCTTTCAGAGGTCGAACACTCAGGGAGAAAACTATTGAAGCTCTTTCTGTGTTCATAGTTCAAAGGGAAGATTTCGCTTTTATTTCAAAATTTTGAAGTAAAAATTCATTTAAAACTATTTTTTTTAGTTAGTTTCAAAAGTGATTTTCACAATAAAAAGCGTTATTTTGCAAAACAGAATAAAGCAAGAATTGCAAACAAATGGTCACAAAGCTCAAATTTTATTAATAGAATGGTAATCAGCCAAAGGCGTGATTCCATGGACTATTTACAAGAGTTGGAAATGATAATTTATTGGGAAAAGGCTACATTGAAAGCAAATAACCACTATTATCCCTAACAACTTTGAATTCCAACCGCTTGTTGCTTTAGAAGATTTGATTGAAGATCCGTTGATGGAAGATTCTTCGATTGACGAAGTACTGATCGATGCGCTATTTTGTCATTTTGATCCTTAATTTTTGCCTAGATTGCCTTTTCGTGTTTTCAATCTATCGTGATAATTTCGCTTATTGTCTCTAATTTTTCCTGGACCGCCTTTTGTTTTCATCCACCGAGACGCTATTTTGCTTGCCGCCTTTTCGGGTTTTCGACTTACCGAGCTGTTCTTTTGTATTTTTAGACAAAGTATTTCTTGAATGCATCAGCATTCACAGGATGCGGGATTTCATCACCGTCCATGGTTGTGAGAGTCATAGCACCGCTAGAAAAGCTTCTTTTGACGATGTATGGGCCTTCATAATTAGGAGTCCATTTGCCCCTAGAATCTGGTTGAAAAGACAGAATCTTTTTAAGCACGAGGTCTCCTTCTTGGAATTCACGAGGTCGAACCTTTTTGTCGAAGGATTTCTTCATCCTTCTTTGATATAATTGTCCATGACACAAAGCGGTCAGACGCTTTTCTTCAATTAAGTTCAGCTGATCATATCTGCTTTGACACCACTCTGCCTCAGATAACTTAGCTTCCATGAGAACTCTCATTGACGGAATCTCAACTTCTACGGGGAGCATTGCTTCCATGCCGTATACTAAAGAAAAAGGAGTTGCCTCATGAAGCACGACTAAAGCACGATACCCATGCGAGCAAATGGCATTTCGTGCGCTTTGTAGGTGATGACCATCTTTGACGATCTTTTTGATGTTCTTGTTGGCAGCTTCAACGGCGTCGTTCATCTTTGGCCGGTAAGGAGATGAGCTATGATGCTCAATCTTGAATTCCTCACACAGTTCTTTCATCATTTTTTTTTCAAGTTCAATCCATTGTCTATAATGATCTTACTTGGAACTCCATATCGGCAAATGAGGTTGTTCTTGATGAACCTCACAACCACTTGTCTTGTAACGCTGGCGTAAGATGCCGCTCACCCATTTGGTGAAGTAATCAATAGCCACTAAAATGAAGCGATGTCCGTTGGACGCTTTTGGTTCGATCATCTCAATCATGTCGATGCCCCACATGGAGAAAGGCCACGGAGAGGAGAGAACGTTGAGTAGAGTTGGTGGCACATGGATCTTATCTGCGTAGATCTGGCACTTGTGACATCTCTTGACGTGTTTACAGAAATCGGATTCCATTGTTATCCAATAGTATCCTGCTCTCAAGATCTTTCTGGACATTGCATGCCCATTTGAATGGGTTCCAAAGGACCCTTCATGAACTTCATGAATTATCATGTCTGCTTCGGTTCCGTCCACGATCCGAGCAAGACCATATCAAGTTTCTTTTGTATAGCACATCTTCATTCAGAAGAAATTTAGAAAGCCTCCTTAGAGTTTTCCTATCTTTGTGTGATGCCCGAGTGGGTACTCTTGAGTTTGAAGGAAGCGTTGATGTCGTGGAACCACGGTTTATCATCGATGACCGCTTGCTTGCAAACACATATGCAGTCTTTCGCCTAATACGGATCTTAGGCATATCGTTCCAATGGTTGACTTTGAACATGGAAGATAGAGTAGCCAAGGCGTCTGCCATTCGATTCTGATCTCGAGGGATATGATGCAGTTCAACTTTGTTGAAGAAAGTCAACAAACGTATTGCATAATCTCTGTAGGGAATCAAACCAAGATGATAAGTTTCATACTTGTCTTTGATTTGATTAATCACAAGGGCTGAATCTCCATATATGTCAAGGATCTTGATCTTCAAGTCGATGGCTTCTTCGATACCCATGATACAAGCTTCATATTCTGCGATGTTGTTGGTGCAATCAAATAGTAATATGGCGGAAAACGGAATATGAGAACCCTCGGGAGTGATGATGACTGCCCCAATTCCATTGCCAAAGACGTTAACTGCTCCATCAAAGATTAAGCCTCATCTAGATTCTGGATCAGGACCTTCTTCAGGTAACGGTTCATCACAATCTTTCATATTTAAGTACATAACATCCTCGTCAGGGAAGTCAAACTTGATAGATTGGTATTCGTTGATCGGTTGATAAGCTAAGTGATCGGCGAGAATGCTTCCTTTGACCGTTTTTTGGGCGCGGTATTGGATGTCATATTTAGATAATAGCATCTGCCATTGAGCGATTCTCCCTGTTAAGGCAAGCTTTTCAAAGACGTACTTGATTGGATCCATTTTGGAGATTAACCAAGTCGTGTGGTTGATCATGTACTGGAGACGCTTCAAAGCCCACACCAAAGCACAACATGTTTTCTCGAGCATGGAGTAACGAGTTTCACAATTTGTGAACTTTTTACTCAAGTAGTAGATGGCATGCTCTTTCTTACCGGTTTCATCTTGCTGTCCAAGAACGCAACCCATGGAATCTTCTAGCACGGTAAGGTACATGATTAATGGTCTTCCTTCGATTGGAGGAATCAATATTGGTGGTTCTGACAAGTATTCCTTGATATTGTCAAACGCTTTGGCAATCTTCGTCACACAACCTCTTGATTTTGCTGGAGAAGCTTGAATATCGCCCACAAGTAGCGCATTTGAGAAATGAACTTGAGATGTAATTCAACCGCCCAAGAAACCTCTTACTTGCTTCTATGTATGGCGAGGCATTTTTGAATAGCCTTGACTTTGTCGGTCAACTTCAATACCTCTTTGATTGACGATGAAACCTAGGAGTTTTCCAGATCTTACCCCAAAGGTGCATTTGTTAGGATTCTAGCGAAGCTGAAATTTCCTTAGTCGCTGAAACAACTTCAAGAGATATCCTATATGCTCTTCTTCGGTGTCAGACTTTGCTATCATGTCTTCTATGTAGACTTCGATCTCTTTGTGCATCATGTCATGAAAAAGAGTAGTCATTGCCCTTTGGTAAGTCGCGCCTACATTCTTTAATCCAAACGGCATTACTTTGTAGCAAAATATGCCCCATGGCGTGATGAAAGATGTCTTCTCCATGTCTTCGGGAGCCATTCTGATCTGATTATAGCCAGAGAAACCGTCCATGAAGGAAAAGACGTTGAATTTTGCAGTGTTATCCACTAGCATGTCGATATGCGGTAGTGGGAAATCATCTTTTGGACTAGCTTTGTTCAAGTTCCAGTAATCAACACACATTCGACCTTCCGCCTTCTTGAGACAGCACTATGTTGGCTAACCATTAACGATATTCGAGGTGACGAGGAAACCGCCGAGCTGCTTTTGAACCTCCTTTTGATTTTGTCACCATGTCGGGTGAACTCTTTCGCCTTTTGTTTAATCAAGGACGCCCGGTTTTAATGACAAGTGATGCTCCACAATGCTGGTATCTAAACCTGGCATGTCCTGGTAGGACCAAGCAAACACATCAACATATTCTTTGAGAAGATCTATCGCCTTGACGCTGCCGAGTAGAGCCCGATTTACTTTTTTTGTCTTCTTCAGAACCTAAGTTGATTGCTTCCAAAGGCTCTTGGTGGGGTTGAATGATTCTTTCCTCGTGCTTAAGTAGTCGGGAAATCTCATCCGGGATCTCTTCTTCAACTTCTTCTTCGGCGTCAAACATAGGAAATTCAAAGTTGAGAGAGAACGTAGAGTTATTGTGTTCAATGGATTTGTCCATTTGTTAATCTGCAGGTTTGATTTATGTTTGATTAATTAACTCCTCTTTTTTTTAGAAAAAAGTTAATGTGAAAGTGTATGCAGATTATTTATTATTATTTTTTTGATTGTTTGTTTTTTTTGGGTTTTTTAGGATTACCATTTCCAAGAAAAAGGTTAAAAACGAAAAACAAACACAAAATGTGGAATCAAAACAACGCTTTTATTTATGATTCACAATATGAAACAGGGCCCTAAATACAAACCTATTTGTCTTGGGCAAGACAAAGAGAAATTATTTAAAAGCTAAACCCTATAAAACATCTCTCTGCCTTGGGCGAGGCGAGAGTTCAAAACAAAAGCAAGATAAACTACTTAGAACTATGAACATCAATCTAAGTTTTAACAAAGCCCAATAGTGGCAAACCTTGAAGTCTAGATACCGTAGTTTTCCTTTTGGCTTATTTCTTGTGTAGACTTTGGCCGTTGGTCTATGTGCTTTGAAGACTCTAGTCGGTTGGCCTTGCCTTTTGTCTCAAGTGATCTTCTTTCGCTGATTGACAGTCGAGGAGCATAGAATGCATATGTGCTTTTAAGTGGCATGTATTCTGGATTCTTGGGATGTTCTTCCCAATCTTCTGAGTGAAGAGACTCATAGTTTGCGACGCTTTCCAACTCATTCCCAGAATTATCTTCCTGTTCTTCTTCAGTAATTGCGTTGACGTAGTAATAGTCAAAATCTGGCTTAACATCCTCGGCAGACGTATTAAAGCAGAGATCTTCATTTGGGATCTCAATTTGATGATGAGATCGAGAAGATGTGTATAACTCTTCGGGTTGACTAAGATACTCAAGAGGATAGTCTCATCCAGTTGGTTAGATGTCTTCAATTCTGATTTTTGAGCTTTCAGGTGCAGTATATCTCACCATGTAGTCAAACTTTCCACTTGGTTCTCCCAAGGTATCCCAAACTTCAGAAGGGATAGGTGGAATTTCATTCTCATTCTTTTGTAGGAACATGCCTTTGCATTGGTCTGTTGGAGGATAGAATGGTGCGTACGATTCTTCCTGGGACACATATTTAGAGCTATCAAGATAAGTGCTCCACTCTTCAAATTCAGAGAGATTGTCTTCATTACCTTCATCGATAAGAACATTAACCTCTTGAAGAATGTGGTTTAAGAAACCGCACCGTGGAATACTTCTTTGATTGACTAAGGGTTTCATCCTTTGATTGGCTTTTGAAATACCGAGCAAATCCGAGCCCTGCTTTTTGTTTCGTTGTTGACAGGATTTATTACTTGTCCCAACCTGCGTATTATCGCCTTTCACTATCTACGCTGTTTTGTAAGAGGAGATAGACGATCTATTTTCTTTGCGTATTCACCTTCTAACGAGAGTCCTCGAACCGTGTCCTTCAACATCGCCGGCAGTGATGAAAGAAAAGTGGACAAATGGCTTACTAGTAAAGTTTGTTCGCCGATGATGGTCACTAGCTTCCCATTTGTTGTGAATTTTAGTTTTTGATGGAGTGGATGTCACTACTCCGTTCAGGTATCCAAGGTCGCCCTAGCAAACAACTAGAAGTACCGCACGCCCATGACCCGAAGGTGATTTGAAGGTATGTGGACCAATCGTCATTGAAGGTCGACTTCCCAATAACGGATTTCTTGACCCATCAAAGGCTTTGACCATTATATCATTGGATTTCATCATGCCTTTGTAAGATAAACGAGCGAGAGTCGCTTTTGGCATTACATTCAAGGATGAACCGTCCACTAGCACGCTGGATGTGAGAGTCCGATTGCATTCAGAGATATGTAGAGCAAGATTGTGATCTCTTCCTCCTCGGGAGTTCTTCATCAAGCTTAAATTGTTGCAAGTTGTTATATTGCCTACAATTCCACCAAATTGATCCGTAGTCACGCCGTGATCTAGGTAATCTTGATCTAGCACTTTCATCAAGGCTTCTTTGTGGGCTTCAAATCAAGTAAAAGAGTATTGAGATTTTGAGGAGTCTCCATCGCTTGATCCACAACTCGTACTCACTTTTCTTGATCAACTTTAGAATCTCGTCGAATCGAAAGGACGTGGTTCCATCGACGGACCAACGCTCACGTTGATTACCAACGTGAATTCCCAGGGATTCTCGTGAGGTGTATCAATAGTGTTTTGTCCAACATGGAGCAATGGGTCATGGTGGAAACGGGTATACACGTCCACTTCAGCTACTCGTCCGATTTCATGTTAATAACAAATTGAAAGAGTTGGTATGGGTTTCTCCTTCCCATCTTCTATCATAGTTGTGTTGTACTTATAGGAATTGCTTTGTCGTAATTGTAAGGAACGGACTGTGATGATCACCAAAGGAGATTCTGGAACTTTTGGACCGTTGTACTCAACTTCTACACACTTGGGCATATTGAAGTAGGGGATAATGACGTTTACTTCGGGAATTTCCGAGTTGATATCTAAGACTAAAAGCTCGCGGATAATGCCCTACCATACTCACGTCATAATCATTTCTGTTTCTGAAGATCTGAATGCCGCCAATGTCTATTAACCGTTGAAGGTCTGCTCTCACAGTTGGACATCCTCGAAAATTTGTAAAGCAGATTCTGCAGGCTGTGTAGTCATGTTTAGAAAAGGCGCCCATTGTGTTGAATGTATCGTAGAGCTGAACCAAGCTTTCTCTTATCATATTTATGTCAGTGATAAGATACCGATCTGTATTCCTAAGTATCAAATTCACGGTATGTCCACTATGATTGGGAAGTGGATTTGCATGTACATTCGGATTTGCATTCCTGAAGGAGAGAATATTAGCCCTCACTAATCTTTGGACTTTGGCTTTTAGTGCTATGCAGTGTTAAAGATCATGACCCGGTGCCCCTTGATGAAAAGGGCAAGACATATCTGCTTTGTACCACCAAGGTAACTTGTCTGGTAACGGAGGTGGTAATCTTGTTTGCACAAGATTTCTTTCTATCAAGGCAGGATATAATTCTGCGTAAGTCACCGGAATTGGATCAAACTGCGAGATTCTAGGTGTACGGTTCTGATTGTTGTTAAATTGTTGAGCCTGCTGTCGAGGCTGTTGAGTTTGTTGGAATTGCGGGGTAGTTCCCATGTTTGAATTTGTATTAAAAACTGGTGCTATTGTATACCTGTTGGATCGACGTTTTCCTTGGTTTCTGGATACCATTCCAACGCTATGTTCTTTCTTCTTTGGGAAACCAGCCCAATTTCTTGGTTCCGCTTGAAGACCCTATTTTTTGGTTAGCGCCCACTGACTCCTTCTTCTAGTCGCATCCCCATGCTTACCATTTCGTGAAATCTCCGGAGCATCAGCACTATGCTCATAGTAGAATGGGCCAAGAGTGTTCAGAAAACCTTGGTCATTTCTTTTTCTTCTAACGTGGATTAACTTGGGCAGCGATTTCTCCAACGTTGGGCGATTCTTTGAACGCCTCTTTTTCCTTTTGAGAAATAGAATGGAGTTGATCTCGATCCGGAGCCATGTCCAAATTGAATTTGTATTGTTGGACAAAGGCTTCGCCAGGTCATTGAATGTCCGGATATTTGCACTATCTAGTCCCATGTACCACTTCAAGGCACCGTGAGACTGTTTGGAAATAGTGAATGAGCAATTGGTGATTGTCATTATATGTAGACATCTTCCTAGCGTACATTGTAAGATGACTCATGGGTGAATTTCTATATTTTCAAAATCGGGACTTTGAATTTAGCGGTATCCTTACACGAGTAACTAGGCATAGATCGGGCATTCTTCCCAAACAATTCCTTTCCACGGATTGTTTTAATCTCAAGTCGCATCTTATGGAATTGTTCCCGAGATTTTCCATTTGGCCACGAGGATTCGTGTTGTCGCTGGTTATGATAGACTTCTTCGTCCGCAGTAGCGTGAACTACGTGTCGAGTTTGTCATGATCGTTGAGAAACCCATAGTGACTTTATGAAAAGTTACTCCATGCTACGGAGTAAATGCTGAGTTTTTTAAAGTAGGAACCTCAATCGTGGTTGCCTGTACTTCAGAAGTGGGTTGACGAAATCCAATGCCGAAATTGAAAGGCATGCCCCATGGATAACCTTCTGGCATACTAAAAAAAAGGATTACTAACTGCAACAGCTGAAACTGGAGTAGTAGTGTTCTCTAAAATCGTCGCTTGATTTTGACTGTTTAATATTGTTTGCTGATTTTGGGTAGTTGCCAACGAATTTACCAAAGAAGTGAGTCTCTCCACCTCTTCCTGAAGTGTTGTCACTGTGCTACGAAGCTCAACATTTTCTTGCTCAAAATGTTCCATTGCTTTTCTCCTATTTGCGCGAGTATTGTATCTATGAGCAGACTGTGAACGTAGTCGAGAAACTCTAAGACACGACAACTTGACGATCTTTCTCTCTGGAAAAAATTCCAAAAGATAAGACTCTAAATGACAAACTCAAAATGCAAAGTATGATGCATGCTTATGAATGCAAAGAGAAAAGAATTTCCAAAGAATTTACGCTAAAAGAGAAATTTCTAGTAAATATTTGGATGGAAAACACTTATTTTATTAATTATTGAAAGAAGATTACAACAATTTTTTTTTGGAGCATAGCTCTTACAATGATAAAATAAAACTAAACTAATTAAGTGTCTTCGTCTGATGAAGAACCAAATGCTTGATGCAGCTTCAACTTCAGGATTTCTTTCCCATAGTAAGCTTTTAGTTCAGCTTTCTCGGCTTTAAGCTTGTTGATGACTTTCTTCCACTCCTCAGGAGCAGGATTGTTGGTTGTCATTTCTTCAAGCTTTCTTTTTCTTTCTTTGATGTATCTTTTGATCGCTATATCTTCCGATTTAATCTTCTCATCTTTCTCAATGAGCCATTCAACTTGGAAGTAGAGCGTTTTCTCATGATCTTTGAACTGCTTCTTAAGCTTCTCATTTTCAAAGTCAGTCTTAAGAAACTTATCTTCCAAAGCTTCTTTCTCAAGCCTCATATTGGCCAAAGCTTCTTGGTATTCCCTCATAGTTTCAACGAGAAAGGTGGTAGGTTTAGATACCGCTGAGAACATGGGTTCTTCATAAGCATAAGGCATTCGGAATTCCTTTGCTCTTTTCTTCACCTAGGAAGTGTAGATTTCCATGGCTACACAATTCCTTGCATAACCCTTTTCTTTCCTTCGGATGTGATGCCAAGCTCTTATCATTCTGGCTTTCAAACCTTGGGAATCTTCCCCCTCATGATAAAAGTAGCTTTCTACCGTAAAACCAAGGGGTTTACTAGAATTTGCATACCCGAGTTGACGTCTCGCCAAGAATGGGTTGTAGTTGATTCCTCCTTTTGTACCGATGAGAGGTACGTTAGCAAACTCTCCACAACTTTCAATGATTTCCATCTCATTGTTGGCCAAGGTATACCAATAGATATCATCGCTTGTAAGAGAAATGAGTCTTCGAGACCAATGCCAACCATTTTTGTTTTCTCGGAAGATAGGAGACATAGGCAAGTGTGAGACAATCCATTTAAATAACAGAGGTACACAACACACGATAGTTCCATCTCCTTAACGATTCCTATGATGAATGGAGAAATATGTGTCACCAAGCAAAGTGGAACGGATTTCCAATCAAAGATCCTTATGGCGTTGATATCAATGAAACTTGGGATGTTGGGAAACAACACCAATCCATAGATGAGCAAAGCCAAACAATTCAAAGGCTACCATGCTACCATTTTAAAATTTAAAAGCCTTCTCCATTAGGAACTTTGAAGTTAGTCCTAAGAGTTTTCCTTGGTAGTTAGGTTTTGTCTATCTCGATTTCTTAAGTGAGTCATTGCGCAATGATCGGTGACTTAGGAATGGCTTCCAAACGATTGAAAGGCACCTTGTCCGACATCGAGATACCTAGGATGTGCGCATTTTCCAAAGTAGGCATCAACCGATAATCGTGGAATGTGAAACATGATAGATCGGATCATAAACCGAACGAAAGTTTTGAGAAGTCCTTCATCAACGTTAGTGTTCAAGATTAAAAGAGTTCCATAGCTCAAACCGAGGGATCTTCTACCAAGGAGGCTAACTCTTTAACTTTCCTACATCAGAATTCTAAAACCGTATTTTTGGTAAATCTTTCTCAAGGCCCATCACTCTAACCTAAAATATTTACAAAGAAAAATCTCTAAATTCTTTGGAAAATGGGAAGAGAAATGAAGTTTTTGAATGAATGCATGAATTCCATGTAGATTCAAACATGGTTAGTGGTTATACACACGCTCGCCGCTTTAAGTCACGAGCATGAGGCCAATGATAAGAACCAAACGTGGGTAAGTTCTAAGGGCTTATTCATCCGTGAAATGTGTTCTATCGATAATACAGTTCAACGCTCTTTGAAATATTATCGGATTTGTTGAATACTCAAGTCCAATAATATTTTTCAAGAAAACTCTGATCGTAGTCTCACATGACAACCATTCTAAGCTTACGCCGAATAGCTTCGTGACTACATCCTAAATGGCTAGGATGGGTTACGTGTTCTACATCCACTCACCGTAAGTTCCTCGAAAGCAAAATGTCTTTGCAAATACTTGCTAAACATAAATACTCCCAAGACAACCTCCATCGAGAGGGATCTCAAATTAACTTAGTAAGTAATGGAACTTCTCACAAGTTAATAGGACTATACCCCCACCTAGATCTTAAAAATGTTTCTTAAATCCGGGTTAGGATTTCTTTCCATCAGATGAAATCGAAAAAACACACAATAAAGAAAAAAAAACATATGCACATATGAAAGCTTAACCCCTTTCTTTTTTTGAAAACAAAAGCTTGGTGCTCTCGAGCAGTCACAATTTTTTGAAAATAAAAGTTTAGCATACTCCCCAGCAGAGTCGCCATTTTTTCTGTTCGCGTTAAAAAGTGATGCGCGAGGGAATCGAATCGAAATTCGGATTCTCTGGCTCGAAACGATTTACTCTTTTGATTTATTTATAAAGATGTCGCAAGCATCAAGCTTTATTATTTCCAACACAAGAAAATGATTATGAAAAAGGGGAAAGCTGCAATACCCTCAATTGATATGATATGCATTACGAATAGCGAACTAGACGCAACGACCGGGAGATTCCAAGGGGTTTGTTATATAAAGGGAATAGATGTGGCACCCTAAATATATATAGTTATCTATAGCTTTATATATGAATAGTTTGATATGTTTGTGTGTTTTAAATTGTTATTTCTATTGTTGGGAAAGTTTCTCCTTTGGATTTTAAGAAAAGGGTAGATTATATGGGATCCTAGGTTGTTATTATTATGCTCGCAAAGATCATTGGGATCTTCGGCATACATATCCCTTAATGGGAATCAGAGCATTTGTAGCTCGGATCTAAAGGGAGCTATGGTTTTGTTTGGTTTGAGGGAGAAAGAAGTATGCTCGCCAAGGATGAGACCTTGTGCCTATGTATTCTCAAAGGGATGTTGAGAAAGTCAGAGCAATCGTAGTTCCCACTTATGCTAGTGGAAGCAACGGGAGGTTATTAAGAGACAAAGACGAATGTCATCTTAATGAAAAATGTATTTAATCTATTTCATCACATACATTTTGAAGGTTTGATTGATTGAATCTTTCATCGTAAGTTATAGGTGTTTTGCTTGAGTGTACAAGCGTTACCACTTACGAGTTAAGAAACATGTTTTAAAAGATGATTGAATCTTTAATTGTAAGCCTTGGGTGTTTTGCTTGAGTGTACAAGCGTTACCACTTACAGATTAAAAGATGTTTTTGTTTGAAAAAAAGTGTTTGAAAAAAGAGTTTGATTGTATGTGATGTGATAGATGAGATAATTCTTCCATAGAGATGATAAATGTCTAAATCTCTTAGGAGAAGTTAATTGGATTAGGGAGATGCTTTTAAGAAGCCCGTGGGTCCTTGTATTGTAAGCCCAAGAGGAGACATTCCGAGGGTCATCGAGGGTCCTTGTATTGTAAGCCCAAGAGAAGGCATTCCGAGGGTCATCGAGGGTCCTTGTATGAAGCTCAAGAGGAAGCTATAGGGTATGGCTGGCTTTGGCTTTAAGAGTGGTTTCACCGGGAAACCATCCTCTTAGGATTTTAAGAGTGATTTCACCGGGAAATCATCCTCTTAGGGTTCTATCCTAGCGCGGGTGATTCTTTGTATTGGAAGCCCAATAGAGGTCATAAGAGATTTCTTGGTCTCTTTCTTGTTTGATGCCCAAGAGAAGGCTAAACTCAACGAGGAGTTCTTTTGAACGGCCCAAGAGGAGGCTGACTCAATAGGGAGTGTTGTCTTATATGAAGCCTAAGCATAGGCTAAACTCAGTATATGAGTTTTCTTATATGAAGCCTAAGAGGAGGCTAACTCAATAAATGAGTTATCTTGTACAAAGCCCAAGAGGAGGCTAAAGGGGAACCTAGTTGTTAGGCTAATAGTTATGTTATAACGCTATATAAACAAGTATGATATTTATTCACGGAGTTTATGAAAGAAATATAAACAAGTATATAAAACGAGCGTTCAACGCTAGTGTAACTTGAATATTTACAAGGTTTGAATGTGTACAAGGGAATGACTATGTACACGAAGGGGTGATTATGTACAAGGAAATGAATATGTACATAGGAGGGTTGGGACTTACACCGTGAGGGAGGCCCATTGTTTTAAGAGGAGTTTCACCGAGAATAATTCTTCTCTTAATACCAATGGATTTGGTGTATAAACAAGCGAATGAAAACAAACGAACGAAGTTTGTTTATGCTTGAATATTTACAAAGATGTTTGAATATGTACAAGGAAATTTTAATATGTACATAAAAAGGATTGGGACTTACACCGTGAGGGAGGCCCATGATCAATTAAGAAATTCGAGGAAAAAAATGGTTCGGTTTTCTCTTCAAATCGAGTCGATCATGGAAAAAAGAGTGTAAGTTTGTTGAAAAGTTTTTGAAGAGGTTTTGAAAATGATTTTGAAAAGTGAAGTATATTCACAAGAAGTTTTGAAAAGATTTGAGTTTGTAAGTTTGAAAGAAAACATTTTTTGTAAGTATTAAGAAACACTTAAAATGTTTCATTTTTGACTTAATGAAAATATAATCAAAAGAAAATATTTTTGGATTTTTTTGACATAATCATAAAATAGGTATATTAAATGACAAGTGTGCAAAAAAATCATCTCAAAATGAGAAGTTTTGAATGGTTTTTGAAAATGTTTTAAGTTTGTTAGAAACTTGAGAAAAAAAGAGAGTTTTTGGTCCTAAGGAGATTTGAACCTTGGACATTTGGCTTAGAAAATGAAGATTTTAAATTGAGCCATTTGTTTGACTTGTCATTTAATTACCTTGTTTAGAAGGAATTTTGAAAAAAAAAATAAGTTTTGGAGAAAAGTCCAGAAATTGGACTTCTGAAGGTTTCAGAAGTTGGCTTGCGTCTGGAGGATTAGAAGCTAGCTGGCTTCTGGGGCGTGAGAAAGAGTTTATGGGGCGTGTTTCTAGCAGCTTCTGGGGCGTGTGGGCTAGCATGGTGCTTCTGGCTGCTTGAGAAGGCTTGCTTCTGGGGGTAGAAGCATTAGAAACTTCAAGTTTCTAAGGATAGAAGTACTAGAAGTACTTCTGAATTTAGTGGAAATGAAGAGCTTCTAGGGTAAAGCTTAAGCACTGAGGTCGAGCCCCGTATGACTCTCGAAGAACAAGCTTCGTAAGCTTGTGTTTTTAATAAAAAGGGTTCCGGGGATTCAACCTCGACCTATGGCATGGCAAGGATTTGAAAAGCACCGACTACCAATGGGGTGGCTATACATCCGTTTATTTATTTTCTTTCATGTTATTATATTATAAACGAATTATTTGAATTTGAAGAACAAACAGAAAACGCGCGTAACTCCATCTTATTCTTCCTCAAACTCTTGAAATTGTATCTTCTTCATTTCTCAATGAAATTGGAAAATGTATACATCAAGGTTGCTTGTTTTAAACCCAGGAACATGATGGTGATGTTTAATTTTATTTATTTTGAACTTAAAATGATTAATTTTAAACGTGACCAGATGAACCCTAATTTTTAAAATGATTATGAAATCGTGTTTGTGCAACAAATCAAACAATTGATTGAGGGTTTATGATCCTCAAAGGTGCAGAAACATGATGGCATGGTAATCTTTGAACTGTAATTCAGAAATCAAACAGTTCAAAGTTGAAAAACTTACCTCTTATAAGCGTAAATCGGATTCTTGCTTAGAGTGTTTCATTGGTTTTGATGATGGCTATAGCTTCACCGGACCCTATGGAAGGTATTTGAATGCTTAGCTTGTTTTGAAATGGTCTCAAACTCTCTACCCAAGTCCAACCGCAACCACTTGAAGGAGTTTCAATTTGGAATTTGATTTGTTACGATTTGATCTAAGTGTCCGATCACTTCTATAAAGTGTATGAATGATGTTTAAAGTATTAAATCACAAATAGCAAGAGTAGATTAAGATATGGCAAGTTAAGGCATAATTTGCAAGCTTTTGGATTTTGAAACATGATTCGAAAGTTTTTCTCGGTGGTTTTAAGTTTTCAACAACTTCTAATTGATATTTAGAACATGTTAGAAACTTAAATTCACCAGATTTTGCAAGACTTCCTCTTAGAACTTAGAAACTTGGATTTCAAGAAAGAAAGAGTGAAAACTTGATTATGATAGCTTTGGAGTGGTTTGAAAATAAAGAAATGACCTCTATTTATAGGCCAAGAAATCTGAATGATATGGCATGGCTATCATTGAGAGAAACTTACAACTTGCTTAAGAGGTAAGAAGGAATCTTTTGCATTTAATGCAAAAGTTACTTTTCTAACCATGGTTAGAAATTTCTCTTTGATTCAATCCTCTTCTCAATCATTCAAAACTGATATTTATCAGTTATAATCTACCTCTAGCTGATGACAAGGCTTCTAGAAAGGGAGATTTATGAAAAATGACTTATAATTTTGAAGCATGAACTTGGAATTCCATGGTTTTGGAGCTCTATGTTTCAAAATCAAAAGTATAGCTAGACAAAGTTTTTTTGCCAGTTCTTGGATATTTTGGAAAGCTTGTAACAAGGGCTACAACTTTCATGTTTTGAGTTTTTCCTGAATCCAAATGGATCTAGGTGAAAAATGGCCTAGAAAGTGAGGAAAAACCATGTTTCTTAACACTTGAAAAATTTTCTAAGTGTTAGAAAAATTTCAAATCTTGACTTTTTGTTGACTTTTTCACATTTCTTGATTTTTTATGATCATGATGGATTATTTGAAATGTTTTTATGATTGAAAAAGTTTGGTCTTGAAAAAGTTGACCAAAAGTCAAAGTTTGACTTTTTTGAGCAGATGAATTTTCATCAGATAGTTCAAAATTTGTCTGATGAAGAAACATGGACTTTTGAAATGTTTTGAATCAAGAAATTAGGTCAAGATGTTGCATTGAATATGTCAAGATCAATCTTCAAGCAAATAGATCATCCATTGAGCAGAAAGTCAATGATTCACTATCTTCGATCAAAACCCTAATTGGTCGATTCATGGTAGATCATGAGAAAAAGTTGGGAATCTGAAGATCAAATGTTGATGATTGATTAAGATAGATCAATTTAGGTGAGTGGAAACTCAAACCCTAATTGATCATATCTTGAACAGATGAAATTTTGAAGAAACCCTAACTTTGACTTCTAGAAGCCGCGCACGATCTATTCTGCTCGAACTCTGCCGTTGATGCGGATGCATATGTAAGGTGGTATCTTAGGTCAAAATTAGGGTATGACAAAGCCCAATTTGAGTTTACTAGTTAGTAAGGTTTAAAGGAAAACATAGTTAGTTTGTCATTTAGTGGAATAGAAAAGAATCGAAGAGAATAGGAGAAGAGGAGAAGAGGAGAAGAGAAGAAAGAAACCCTAAGAAGAGAATCTATAAGAGGTAAGAGGGAGAATCTTCATTATTATTTGATTGTATGTTTTTGGGTGGTGATTAGTAACATGTTATAGGATCGAATATATCAATTTCTAAGTTTTGTTCACTCAAATTGAATTGGGAAAATTGGGATATTTATGAAGAAAACTATATTTGAGGTTGTGATTAGGTTACCCATGATGTATACATTTTAGATGATTTTTAATTGATGATAAATAAGCATTATAACTTATTTTGGGAAGAAAATTCGTGGTCGGAATCGAATCGTCTATAGCGTAATTTTTCGCATAATTGATGAGTCCGATGCTTTAGTGCACGCAGAAAAATGTTTTGTTTAACTAATGCATTAAAGGCTTAGGGGATTGCTTGAATATGATTTATCATTAATTTCATGAATTCTAATAATTGTTTTGATGAGTTTTGGATTGTGTTTGGATGTGATTTCAATTAATACATGCTACTTGAATTAGTGTATGTACGTAATGTTTTGGATGAATTGTTGAGAATAACATGTGTTGTCTTGTATGTTATGTGTTATTTGAGATGTGTGATGATAGTAAATACTATGTGTATTATTTGTTGATTGTGAAATATGATGATTGTGCAAAATGGTGGATAATTCAAATGTGTTGGATTATTGTGGTATGCTTGATAATTAAGATTGGTGAATAATCTTAATTGCATATATTATTGGCTAAATTGCACATGCATTCATGGAGAGTTGGAACTGCAGTATTGGTGGCTTGATCCTTGAATGAAAATAGTAGCGGTGAAACTTTGGGTTCACAATGTGCTTGATCCTATATGGAAAAGAAGCAGTGAGCTATATATTCATATTGGTGGCTTTGGTCTCGTTCGGATCGGAAGCGTGGCTTTGGTTCTAAGTTATTGAATCGGAAGCGAGGTGAGCTTGATGTTCACGATGGTACCACATGCATGAGTCACATTGCATTAATGTCTCATGTGTCATTCAAGAATGTGTGTCGTATGTTAGAATTTGTGGTAATTGATCATCTTAATTATTTGATTGATTTGTGTTGGTGACTTTTATGTCATAAGTGATAAATGTGAATATGTTATACTTGGAATGTTTGTAAAATGACATTTATTGCTAATTAGATTATGAAACCTTACTTTATGGAATATCACTTGAAGTGTGGAGAATTCGTTATAGATGTTGTTTCTATATTACTTCTAATTTTTATACATTCTGATAATGATGTGAATTCTCCCCCTTCTGTTGTGATGTTGCCTCTATGTGGGTAATGTATAGGTTCCAATGATAGTGGTGCTTTGCACGAGACTAGTTGAGGACTTTATCTAGTTATCCTTATACTAGGTAGTGATTCATTGCTCTAGTCATGTAACACGGGAGATTTTATTTGATTTCATGTTATGACTTAATTGAGAGATATTTGTTGTTATTCTCTTTATCTATATATGTATGAGATGAAGAAATGTATGGCATTGGTGCCTAGTATTTGTGACATGATTGGTAGTATGGGATATCAATCATTATTATTTTGTTGATAAATTAATTATTCTGCTGTGAAATGCATATTTTATTGAAGCATGAAATTCAAATATGTGTTATGATATATGACCAGGTGCATGATATGTTTGTATTGTCGATTTTCCATTGTGTGGAAAATAACATGTGACACTCTTTGTATGTGTGCATTTTATTTTACTTTGATTTATGCCATGATTATTTAGGATTAGAAAAGGAGTGTTACATGAAAATCAAGTGTAAGAAACGAAAGGAAATTGAAATGAATTTTGTTGTTTTTAGTTTTTTATTTATAGTGATAAACTATTAAGAGATTTGGGGAATTGAGATGATTTATTAAGAGATTTGGGGAATTGAGATGATTTTGTAAGAATTATTAAAATGAATTGGATTTTCAAATAAAGCTAATCAACTAAAGGGACATTAATAAATTTGTAACTCAAATATAAGTTTATAGTATTTATATATTATAACTGAAACATAAGAAAATACAATTATAACTGTAATACATAGTATTTATATAAATTTATTTCTTAGAATTAGTTAATAAATATTTTCTTTAAGTTTTATAATAATAATTGTAACATGTAACATACTTATAGATTTATATTTTTTTCCTCAACATATTTACATAAAGAAATTGATAGATAATATTATTATCATTATTATTCCATTTAAATGGACAGTATATTATTATTATATTTTATTTTTATGATTTTTATTTTCTTAGTTTATAACTGAAATTGGAATAGAAATATGAACAGTGTTATTATCATTATTATTATTCATTACTTAAAACTAAGTTGTGGTAGACTAATAAAATCATGACAAATATTTTTTATAATGTTACTTTTTTATATGTAAACAAATCAAATATTTATTATAGTAATACTTTGGCTTAATTACAGTTTTGGTCTCTCTATTTTCCCCAACTCACGATATTAGTCTCCTTATTTTTGTTTTAAACAATTTTGGTCCTCCGTGCTCATTTTTTCTAGAAAGTGTTGAATTGTAGAATATAAGGGACCAAAACTATTTAAAATGAAAAATATGGGGATTAAACTGTAAATAAACTGATACACCTCAGAACTTTCTGGGGGAAAATGGGTATGGGAACCAAAACTGTTTAAAAAAATATAGGGGACTGATACCGCGAGTTAGAGAACATAGGGGGACGAAAACTGTAATTAAGTCTAATAGTTTTTATCTAAGATTTTATAAGATAACTTTTTAAATATTGTTAATATTATTATTTATTATTTTTATTTTATTTATAATAATTATATTCGAATAATACATTATTATTATTTATATTTTAAATAAGTAAGTTATTTTTTAAATAGAAAAATTTGTAATAGTGGTAATAAAAATTAATTTTTAATAGATATATAAAGTTATTTTTCATTTGGATATTTTTAATAGTTATAATTGAATCTTATTAATTTTATTATTAATATTATTATTATTATTTTATTTATAATAGTGATATTTGGATATTATATTATTATTCTTATGTTCTTTTATTATTATTATAATTATTAGTTGTAAATCAAATAAAAAATCATATTTATTAAAATAAATATAAAATTAGGGTATTTCCATTATCATGTAAAATTAGTCAAAATATTTTCAAAATAAAAAACAATAAAAATATCAATTTTTAAAAATAGACAATTGTATTGACTCTAATAAATTTTTAGAACAAAATAATTATATAAAATGAAAAATTATTTAAAATATTTTCAATATTATTTTTATTAGTCAAAAATAGTTATATATTTTTAATTTATTTGATATTTAAATTTAAAATAAATATATATTTATAATTATTATTATTATTATTATTATTATTATTATGAGTATTATTATTGTTGTTATTTGAGAATTAAATATTTTGTATAAAAATACAATTAGGATAATAAGATATAATAGTGTTACTTAAATATATTATTATTATTTATAAGTATGGTAGTTGGTTTTTATTTTATTATTATTATTATTATTATTATTATTATTATTATTATTATTATTATTATTATTATTATCATCTAGATATTATTATTGTTATTATTATTATTATTATTATTATTATTATTATTATTATTATTATTAGTGCTGGTTTAATATTATATTATTATTATTATTTATTTTAATATAGGGTTTGTTACCAAATGACATGTGGTTAGAGGGTTGTCATTAAAGTTGAAGTTTATAAGTTTATTATGTTAGAGAGTTGTTGTATTATTTTATTGTGCATTGTGCTACAATTGTTTGTAAGGTTGTATTATTAGATGAATTGTTTGTAAGGTTGTATTATAGGATGAATACACAGTCATTTTCAGTTCAGACTGAGCCTTCTGTTAAAACATTGTTCATGGCTGACAAACTACTACGACAAACTACTATCTGCTTTTTTATATAAAAATAAACTATCTTATTTTGCCTGCAATAGTTTGTAAGGTTTTATTTTTGAATGGATACACAGTCATTTTCAGTTAAGACCGAGCCTCCTGTCAAAACCAAACAAAATCAGTCATTTTCAATTCAGACTAGCCTCCTGTCAAAACGACATAAACCATTCTAAAACTAAAACCAAACAAATACAGGCTGGCACAAAAAAATCAAAATGGCTTGAAAAATTCATTTCCTAAATCACCAGCCTGTTTAATCTCATCTTCAGAGGCAACGATGTTCCTTCCCATTAGGATTGAAACGTGGTCCTATGATAAAAAATGTTTAAAAGATGAAGTTTTATAATAAAACTAAATGATGATAGAATTGCATAAATATTGTAATTTTAAAATGAAAACTTATACTAAGACAGTTTTATAAAACCCTTTGTTTCAGAAATTAATTGGTTTGTAATTTTTTTTAAATGAATTTATACTTATTGTTTCGGTTATAACTTTGCACTTTTATTTACTACGTGCATTTCCTTTGTTTTAATGACTGTTTTGGTTATTTTATTAAATTTAATAATAGTGTATATAGAAAAATAATACACAAACACTCAATTAGATTATTTTAAAGTGTTAAATCAAAAAATATTTTAAAATTTATAATGTGATTTAATTTTTATATAATTGTGATTCATTGACCGTGTAAAAATATCTTATATTGTCAATGCACCATTCTTTTTTCTATTTTATTTCAACAAATATTTTCTTTTTCATTTCAAAATATTTATAATAAAAATGCAATATATTGTCTCAAATATAATAGGAGAAAAAACTCAAAATGGTCCTAAAAATAAATCATAATACTATTTGTGGTAGTTAAAAATTTTCCACTAAAAATAATCTTGTATAAAATTGTCTTTTTTTTTATGATTCAAAGTGATGACAAATCACAATATTTTGCAAAGTTTTTTTTAAAAAAAGCTTGTTAATGTTTTTAAATTTTTAAAAATATATATATATTGCCCGTTGTGCTAGTGAGTTATAAAACCTTTGCAAAAAAATCCCACTAATGTAATCAAATTATAGTTTGTTTAGTTCGAAACAGACGAAACCTTCCCTAAATTATTTTTAAAAAAACTATTGATGTTTTCTTTTAACAATATTGTGTATACAAAAGAAAAAATACAATAAATCTAGAAAGACAAATGAGAGACGGATAACTAAAGTAATGGTATTTCTCACCTAAGTTTAAAGAAGTGATTGATTTTTTATGCAATTATTTAGAAAGCCTAAATTATTTGATAGAGTATATGTCTTTTTTTATTTTACGTATTGATGAGTAATAGATATGTATTACATAAATTTAATTGTGGTTAAAATCTACTATCACTTTGTATTTTTAAAATATAGAATATTTATTTTCATGTGAGATGTATGACTTCAAATGTCATATTTAAAACATGATGAAAAATGAAGAATGTATTATTTCACCAAATATTTAGTGGTAGCGTTATCTTAATATATTAAAAAGAATATATATTTAAGCATTAAATTTAAAATAAAATATCACCTAAACACGTGTTTTTGTAATGGATTAAAGTACAAATTTATGATTAAAATGAATGACTCTAAGTGGGAAAATAAATTAGGTATCATTATCTATTATTCAAACTTTTATTTATTTATTTAACTTTGCCTTATTATGTTTGTAAGTAAACCGAGTTAGTTTTTTCATTTATTTTGAGATATTGAGTCTAGTTTGAATTTCTTAATTAGCTTTTTATTTTATATTATAAAAGATTTAAATTATTGAAATTTTGTTGAATAAAAAGGAAAGTATAACCTAAAGAAAAAAATATCTTATTGCTAGTGCGTGAAAGCACTTTTAATGTGGAGAAAATGAGATAATAAAAATAAGTATTATATTATCATTTAAATTGTGCAAATAATGATACAAATTATGAATATTTATATACAATCATAATTGAACTTGGGATTACCAATTTGATTATATTTAATATTATATCTAATATCTCAACCTATCTTATATTTGATATTATATCTAATATCTTAACATACCACTCATATAATCCAAGTCGTCGAACATACACTAATCATAGTCAATAAGAATTATTTCTAATTTATTTCTCAAATTCATGAATATGTTGATCTACAACTTTGGTGAAGATATCCGCAACCGAGCTTTACTTGAGCAAAGTGTCTTACTTCAAGTTCACATTGATTTGCCATTTTCCTCAAGAAGTGAAATCTAGTTTCAATATGCTTACTTCTTCCACGCAGAACTGGATTCTTCGCCAGATTTATGGAGAACATGTTATCGATTTGCAATACAAGAGGTTTCTTTACTTCAACCTTCATTTTTTTTAAGTCCTGATCTGACCCAAATTTCTTGACATGCAGCGTAGGATCTTGCTATATATTCAGACACGCACGATGATAATGCCACTACAGGTTGCATTTTCGAGCACCATGAGATTGGAGTACCAAATACTTGAAAGAAATACCCAGTTGTGCTTCTTCGATCTTCCTTATCTCCACACCAATCAACGTCTAAAAAACAAGTAATTGTAGCTTCTTTGCTTTTAGAGTCTTGCCGAAATATTATTCCACAATTTATCGATCTTTTTAAGTATCTCAGAATTCTTCTTGCAACCTTCATGTGTGACACCCTTGGTTCACTCATGTATCTGCTCACCAATCCAACTACGAAACGTATATCAGGTCGACTGTTGTACACATACCTCATAGATCCCACAATTTGATTGAACAAAGTTACATCGACTTTGTCTTCCTCTACATTATTCTTTAACTTCACATTTAGTTCGACAAGTGAGGATGCAAAATTTGAATCATCCATTTTGAATCTCTTGAGTATCTCTCTGACATACTTTTTGATGTAGCATCATACCTTGCTTCACCATTTGAAGTCCCATTCTTAGGAAATAAGACAATTTTCTTAGATCCGACATTTCAAATTTCTCATCATCTGCTCCTTAAATTTCGACAAGTTCTCCAAGCTATTTCTAATTACTAGCAAATCATCAACATATAAGTAAATGATTGCTATATCTTGTGCCATAACCTGAACATAGACATCATACTCAAATTTATATTTTACAAACCCCAATTCAACTAAGTATGAGTCGATCTTCTTGTTCCATGCCCTAGGTGCCTGCTTGAGGCCATAGAGCGCTATGTGTAACTTATATACTTTACCCCCTTACTTTTGAATCACAAACCCATGAGGTTGTATGACATAGACCTCTTTGTCTAAAGAAACATTCAGAAATGGTGATTTCACATCTAAATGAAATATCTACCAGCCTTGGTTGCATGCCATGCTACCATTAGTCGAACAATCTTCAATCTTACTATTGGGGAAAATACTTGTGAGTGGTCGATTCTTGCTCCTTGAAGAAAACCTTGAACTACTAATCTTTCTTTGTCTTGCCATCGCCTATCTTATACCCCAATTTTGACCTAATATACCACCTTAAATTTGCATCATTTCATCACTAACCGTCCGTAATGTAATTAATCGTGTAGCATTCATGTGTCAAAATTAGGGTTTCATCAAATTTTCATCCGATTCAAGAGGAAACCAATTAGGGTTTGAGTTTTACTCACCTCATTTGATCTATCTTGATCAAATCATCAACCTCTCGATCTCCGATATTCAACTTTTCTCATTGATCAATCGAGGATCGACCAATTAGGGTTTTGATCGAGGATGCAATCTCGATTTTCGATCAATGAATAAATTTTTGATTGAGATTGATCTTCATATCTTAGATACAACATCTTGACCTAATTTCGGATTCAAAACATCACAAAAGTTCACAGACTTCATCACCAATTTCAAACATCCGATGAAATTTCATCCAAGACAAAAGTCAAACTTTGACTTTTGGTCAAATTTTCAAGACAAAACCTTTTCCAACATCAAAATACTTCAAATGATCCATCATGATCATAAAAATCAAAGAATTTGAAAAGTCAACAAAAGTCAAAATTTAACACTTAGAAAAATTTTCAAGTGTTAAAATTTTGTATTTTTCCAAACTTCATGGCATTTTTCACATAGTTCCACTTTGAATTGGAAAACTCAAAACATGAAAGTTTTAGCTCTTGAAACAAGCTTTCCAAATGTCCAAGAACTCTCAAATCCATGGAGTCTAGCCATACGTTTGAATTTGAAACTTAGAGCTCCAAAATCTTTGAATTTCAAGTGCAAAGTTCAAGATTATAGGTCATTTTTGAGTTTCTTCTTCTAGAAGCAATGCCACCTTGCTAATTGAGATTAGAACTGATAAATATCAGTTGGATGTAATTATTATAAGATAGGATCAAGTTGAATTTTAACACATGGTTAAAAGAGGAAGTTTTTTGCATTTAATGCAAAAATGACTTCCTTGCCCTCTAAGGCAAGTCAAATTTACCAATGGCCAAACTTTCTCAATTATTTTCAGAACTCATGGCCTATAAATAGAGGCATCATTTTCAAATTCAAACACATCAAAGTAATGCCAAGACATGCTTTCTCTCTTCTTACTTGAAATTCAAGAAACATAGTGAAAATTGAGAATTCTTGCAATTTTGTAAACTTGTGAAACCATGAAGAATTTTGGTGTCTAACATATCTTATAATCAATATATAACTTGTTTGAAACATAAGATTAACACAAGTAAGCTAGAAATTTTCACATGCCATACACATAAGCTTGCCAAACCGCTTTAAGATTCAATTCATGGTTTGGCTTGAACAACTTGAGTTCTAATCATCCAAACATCATCAACATACATCATAGAGATGATGCACACTTAACAGAATCAGAACACCTCTAATCACGATTTCCGCTTTGCTTTGAGCTATATGCGTCGACTTGGTCGAGCTATCCAAGCCATTTCGAGCAAGGCACCACTCATACATAGAGGTCGCTGGTGCTCAAGCAATCATTAAAACTCAATCGAAACACTCCTTCATCGAATTCGATTCCAGCCAATGTAAGAGCTCGAACTTCAACTCCATGATTCTTTGATTCATTTGAAAAACTCTTGGCCATTTGTTTTCTCGCACCTCCACGATCATTAATCCTCAATCAATTGACAAAATCATCAACCATACACGATTTCAATTAGGATTTTCGCTTTAGGGTTCTTCGTGTTCATCGAAATTCGCTATGTTAGGCTTAAAATAAATGAAATTAAGTGATGCCATCATGTTCTCGGCTTGAGGCGAGCAAGTTTGATGTTTACTTCATTCAATTTCATCAAGAAACACGAAATCCATGGCTGATTGAAGGAATGGAGGAAGAAGATGAGTTGCGCGCGTTTTTTTTGAATTCAAAAATTCCAATATAATATTAACACATGGTTTGACTTCAATACACGGATGTATTGCCCCAATGTTGCCAGCTCACTCTTAAGTCTTTGTGCCACGATTTCCCAACAGTCCCGGGTTCAAGCCTGGGACCATTTTTTCAAACTTTGTGATTTTTTCATATTTTTTACAAACTTTGACATTTTTTAACCAATCAAAACCTCATTTTGAAGTGATTTTTGTACACTTGTCAATAAATGTATCTATTTTATGATAGTGCAAAAATTTTCAAAAACTTTCATCCGATTATGTTTTGATCGAGCGAAAACGACACTTTGAGCACTTTTCAAAACCACTTTAAAAGGTGAATTTTTCAAACTTTCAATCCCGATTCTTTTCAAAACTTCTTATAAGTGAACTTCACATTTCAAAACAGTTTCAAAATCATTTCTTCAAAACTTTTCATCAACTTACATCTTTTCCATGATCGATCCGATTAAACGATAAAACCAAATTCGCTTTCTCTCGAATTTCTTAAACCGATCATGGGCCTCCTTACGTAAGTCCCAACCAACATTCTTTATGTACATACATATTTTCCTTGTACATATCAAATTTGCTCATGTACATACAAATTTTTACCTGCATATACATGTATATTTTTACTCAAACACGTATAAACTTCGTTTTTTCGTTTCGTCTGTATATACAACCGAATACCATTGGTATTGAAAGGAGCATTATTCCCGGTGAAACTGCTTTTAAACCAATGGGCCACCATCATGGTGTAAGTCCCAACTCTCCTATGTACATCCACATCTCCCGTACATAAATACTCGTTCATGTACATATTTACTTCCTTGTACACAATTTAAACTTGTAAATAATCAAGTTACCGGTTTTGAACGTCGCTTCACAAACACTTGTTTATGTTTTAAACTCTTGTAAATAAACATCATGCATTTGTTTATATTTCCTTCATAAACTCTTGTGAATACATATCACACACACACACCCTTGTTTATATAACTCCTAGTTATAACATAACAACTAGTTTAACCAAATAAGTTCCACAAGATAGCCTCCTTGGGCTTTATACAAGATAACTCATCCTCGCAGTAGTTTAGCCTCCTCTTAGGCTTCATATAAGAAAACTCATTCATCTGAGTTTAGCCTCCGCTTAGGCTTCATATAAGACAACACCCCGCCGAGTCGCCTCCTTGGGCTTCGCTCAAAAGAACTCTCATTGAGTATAGCCTTCTGGCATCATACAATGAAAGACACCAGAAATATCTTAACAGCCTCCTATTGGGCTTCCAATACAAAGAATCACCCGCTAGATAGAACCCAAAGAGTATAATTTCCTTGAAATTGCTCTTAATTCCAAAAGGATGGTTTCCTATGAAACTTTTAAGACAAAGCCACCATACCCTATAGCTTTTCTGAGTCATACAAGGACCTCGATGACCTCAATGACCCTCGAATGCCTCCTCTGGCTAACAATACAAGGACCCATGGGCTTCTTAAAAGCATCTCTTTAATCCAATTAATTTCTCCTGAGATTTAGACGCTTATCATCTCTATGGAAGAAGTATCTCATCTATCACATCACATACAACCAAACTTTTCAAACTCTTTCAAACAAAACATCTCTTAATTGTAAGTGGTAACGCTTGTACACTCAAGCAAAACACCCAATGCTTACGTTAAAAGATTCAATCATCTTTTCAAACATCTTTCTTAAACATGTAAGTGGTAACGCTTGTACACTCAAGCAAAACACCTATAACTTACGATGAAAGATTTTAATCAACAAACTTTTCAAAATGTATGTGATGAAATAGATTAGATACATTTTTCATTAAGATGACATTTGTCTGTCTCTCACTAATCCCGCTGCTTTCCACTAGCATAAGTGGGAACTACGATTGTTCGACTTTCTTAACATCCTTTGAGAATACGAGGCACAAGGTCTCATCCTTGCCGAGCAAATTTCTTTCTCTCGCACCAAACAAACCATAGATCCCTTAGATCCGAGCTACAAATGCTCTGATTCCCACTAGGATATGTATGCGAAGATCCAAAGATCTTTGCAAGCACAATAATAACAAACACTAGGATCCCACATAATCTATCCTTCTTTAAATCCCAAAGGAGAAACTTTCCCAATCATAGAAATAACAATTAAAACACACAAACATATCAAACGTATTCATATATAAAGCTATAGATAACTATATATATTTAGGTGCTCCATCTATTCCCTTTATATAACAAACCCCTTACTCGTATCTTCAATGCGCTATGCCTAGTTTGCGCTTAGTCGCTATATCAAAATCAATCGAGGGTATTAACAGCTTTTCCCTTTTCATAATCATTAAATCATCTTTTCTTGTGTTGAAAATAATAAAGCTTCGATGTCATGCATCTTTATAAACAAATCAAAAGAGTAAATCGTTTTGAGCCAGAATCAATTCATATTCGATCCAGTAGCCACCTTTAACGCGAACAGAAAATGGCGACTACTGGGGAGTACAATAATTTTGATTTTCAAAAAAATGACTCGTCAAGAGCATCAAGTTTTTTGTTTTCAAAAGAAAAAGAGGGGTTAAGCTTCATATGTGCATGTTTGTTTTATTGTGTGTTTTCGCGATTTCATCTGATGGAAAGAAATCCTAACCCTGATTTAAGAAAATTTTAAGATCTAGGTGGGGGTATAGTCCTATTAACTGTGAGAAGTCTCAAGACTTACGGAGTTCATTTTAGATCCCTCTCGTTGGAGGTTGTCTTGGGGTATTTGTTTAGCAAGTATTTGCGAAGACATTTTGCTTTCAAGGGAACTTATGTAAGCGAGTGGTCAGAGAACACATAACCCATCCCGCCATTTAGGATGGTGAAATTATTCGGCGAAGCCTAGAATAATTGCATGCGCAGACTACGATCAGCGTAGTTTTCTTGAAAATATTATTACCATCGAGTATTCAACAAACCGATAATATTTCAAAGAGAAGTGTTGAGCATGTATTATCGTAGAACCCGCTTCACGTATGAATAAGCCCTTAGAACTTACCCACGCTTGATTCTTATCGCTGGCCTCATGCTCGTAATCAACGCTTGATCGTGTGTATAACTACTAACCATGTTTGCCGTGATTCATGCATTCATTCATTCAAAACTTCTTATTTTCTTCCCATTTCCAAAGAATTTAGAGATTTTTCTTGTAAAATATTTTAGGTTAGAGTGATGGACGCCGAGGAAGACTCACCAAGAGATACGCTTAGAATTCTCGACGAGGAAAGTTAAAGAGTTAGCATCCTTGGTAGAAGATCCTAATTTCGTAAAACGCTATGGAACTCTTTTTAACTATTCGAACACTAATGTTGATGAAGGACTTCTCAAAACTTTCGCTCAGTTTACGATCCGCCCATCGCCACTTTCCCCGACATCGCTGATGCCTACTTTGGAAGAGTACTATACATACTAGGTATCTCAAGATTTGACAAAGTTCCTTTCAATGGTTTGAAGCTATTCCTAAGTCGCCACCATTGCAACAATGACTCACTTAAAGAAACTGAGATAGACAAAACCTCACTACCAAAGGAAAACTCTTAGGACCGACTTTAAAGTTCCTAATGGAGAAGGCTCTAAATTTCTAAAGCCGGTAGTATGGTAGCCTTGAAGCTATTTTAGCTTTACTCCTCTATGGATGGTGTTATTTCAACGTCCCAAATTTCGTTGATATCAACGCCATAAGGATCTTTCTAATTGGAAACCTGCTCCCACTTTGCTTGGTGACACGGATTTTCTATTCATCATAGGAATCACAAGGAGACGGACTATCGTGGTGTTGGTACCTGCTTTCAAATGGATTGTATCACACTTGCCTCAATCTCCTATCTTCCGCGAAACAAAGACGATTGGCATTGGTCAAGAAGACTCATGTCTCTACAAACGATGATATCCATTGGTATACCTTGGCATACAATGAGATGGAAATCATTGAGAGCTGTGGAGAATTTGTCAACGCATCTCCCATTGGTACAAAAGGAGGAATCAACTACAACCCATTCTTGGAGAGACGCCAACTTGATACGCAAACTCTAGTAAACCTCTTGGTTTTACAAGAGAGAGTTACTTATCATGAGGAGAGGATTCTCAAGGATCAAGGCTAGGATGATCTAACTTGGCATCACATCAAGGAAAGAAAAGGTAAGGCAAAGAATTGTGTAGCCATGGAAACTACACTTTGGTAAAGAAAAGAGCGAAGGAATTTGCCTTACGCTTTAAGAACCCATGTTCAGCAGCTTCTAAATCAACAATTATCTCCACGAGACTATGGGAGAATACCAGAAGCTTTGGCTAAGGTAAGACTTGAGAAAGAAGTTTTGAAGAGAAATTCCTTAAGACCGATCTCGAACGAGAAGCTTAAGAAGCAAGTCAAAGATCATGAAAAGACGCTTTACTTCCGTGATGAATGGCTCATAGAAAAGATGAGAAGATTCGCTGTGAAAGATAACGCGATCAAGAGATATATCAAGAGAGGAAAAGAAAGCTTGAGGAAATGACAACTAGTGATCCCGCCCCGATTTAGTGGAAGAAAGTCATTAGCAAGCTAAAAGCCGAGAAAGTTGAACTAAAAGCTCACTATGGAAAGGAAATCCTGAAGTTGAAGCTACATCAAGCCTTTGGATCTTCATCCGACGAGGACGATTAATTAGTTTAGTTTGTAATTTTTATCATTTATTTTATCATTTGTGTGAGCAATGCTCAAAAAACAAAATTGTTGTAATCTTCTTTCAATAATCAATAAATGTGTGTTTTCCATCCAAATATTTTCCGTAAATTTCTTTAGCGAAATTTTGGAAATCTTTCTTTACATTCATAATCATGCATCATACTTTGCATATTGAGTCTATTGTCTAGAGTCTTATCTTTCCACGCTCACCGTAAAAGGAAAAGATCGCTGTCGTCGCCTTAGAGTTTCGACCACGCCCAGCCCAACTCGAACATACGATACACGCTCAAAAAGAAGGAAAGTAATGGAGGATTGAAAAGAAAATGTTGAGTCAGAGTACAAGAATAACACCGCAAGAAGAAGTAGAGACTCACGCCTTGGTCAACTCCATCAGCGCAAGCCAAAGTCAACAAGCTACATCGAGCGCCCAAAATCAAGCAATGATCCGTGAGGTTACTACTACTCAGCTTCAATCACATGTACCGAGTTCACTCTTCAAGATGTAAGGCTATCCATGGGGCATGCCTTCAACTTTGGCATCGGATTTCAACCGACTTCAAATACAAACAACTACGCTTGAAATACCTACTTTGCAAAAGAAACTCAACACTTACTCCACAGCGGAGTAACTCTTCCCAAGTAACAATGACGGCTCAACCAATCATGACGAACTCAACACCAGAGTGCACACTACCATGGACGGAAGTTCACCATATTCCAAGCGATAACACATTCACGTGGTTCGATGGAGAATCTCCAGAACAACTCCTCAAAATGCAGCTTGAAATTAAAATGATCCGTGGAAAGAATGTTTGGGAAAACGCCAGATCCGTGGTTTAGTTCCTCGTAGGATATTCGCAAAATTCAAAGTCCCCGACTTTGAAAAATACAAAGGAAACTCCCGTCCACAGAGTCATCTCACGATGTATGCCAGAAAATGTCTACATACAACGACGATCATCCATTGTTAATCCATTACTTCCAAGATAGCCTTACCGGTGCCGCATCAAGTGGTATATGGGTTAGACAACAGTAAGTATCCAAACATTCAATGACTTAGGTGGCTTCTTCAGACAGAATATAAGTTCAACTTGATATGGCTCCCATCGATCAACTCCGCCTCCATGTCTCAAAGAAAGAGAGACATTCAAAGAGTAGCCATGCGAACGATGGAGGGAAATTGCTGCCCAAGTCAACCCACCATTGGAAGAAAAGAGATGACTAAGGTTTTTAAACACTCTTGGCTCATTCTACTACGAACGAATGATCGCTAGCGCTCCCGAGATTTCACCGAAATGGGCATGGGAATGCGTTAGAAGAGGGAGTTCGAACCGGACGCCAACCAAGGAGGCGGATCTTCTAGGAACTAGAAGGTGGAACCAGTCCCAAAGAAAAAGAACATATAGGAATGGTATCCCGAGGAAACCACGAAGAATGTCACCAACAACGATGTGTAGCTTATAGCACCCGCTAACGCAAGTCCAAACACGTGGATTGCCCCGCAGTTCCAAAAGATACTAACAAACTCAACAAATTTCGACAAAGCAGCTCATAGCTTAACAATCAAAATCGCGGCTCTGTCTCGTAATTCGACCCAATTCCAATGACGACACCGAACTATATAATCGCATTGATAGAAAGGAATCTTGTGTGCATAAGATCACCACCTCCGATCCTAAAAATTACCATGGTGGTATAGTGGACGCCTCTTGCCCTTTTCACCAAGGGGCACCAGCCACGATCTTGAGCATTGCATAGCGTTGAAAGGTATGCGTAGATTAGTGAAATCTAATCTTCTTCCTTTAGAAACACGAATCCGAACGCCAATCCACTCCCCCACAAAGGGACATACAAAGGAGTTTGATACTAAGAAATACGGATCGATATCTTGTCACGTATGTGAACCTCGATCGAGGAAACTTAGTACATCTCCATGAAACATAGTACAATGCGCCTTCACTACACGATTACGCAGCTTGCAACATCTGCTTAAGAATCTTCAAGGATGTCCTACCATAAGAGCGTATATCAACGATTGCTAGACATTGGTGACATATGATCTACGTAAATGTAGATGACTATGACGAAAATACAAGTAGGGCATTTTCCGATAAGCTTTTAGTCTCGATATCAACTCGAAAACTCAAGTAAACGTTGTTATCCCCTCGCTTCAACATACCCAAGCATGTGGAGATTGAATATGATGGTTCAAACATCCCGTAGTCTCCTTTGGTGATTTGCTCACCCTATTCCTGCTCATACAGCTCTACCAAAGCGATTCCCTATCAATACAATGCAACTCGACAGAGGATGGAAGAGAAACCCATGCCAACTCTTCCCGCTAATGTCAATATAACTGAGATAGGACGAGTAACACGAAGTGGCCGAGCACATACTCCTTTGCCACCAAGACCGTTGTTCCTCAAGTATTAGACAAAATCCGCTAATATATCTTCCGAGAATCCCAACGATTCCCGCTGTTAATCCAAGCACGAATGTTGGTCCTCCTGATAGAGCCAACGTTAACACAGATTTTGATGAAATACTGAAGTTAATCAAGAAAAGCGAATACCGAGTCGTGGATCAACTGATGCAGACTCCCTCCAAGATTTCAATACTGCCTCTACTATTGAACTCAAGCTCACCGAGAAGCTTTAATGAAGGTACACCGCCATTTAGACCATGATGTGACTACGCACCATTGAGGTATTATCGCCAACATAATGTTTTGTAATAATCTAAGTTTAGGACGAGAACCAGAGAAGGAAAGATCACAACTGCCTCAGATATCTCGATGATTTTCCAATGATCGTCCAACGACAGTGGATACCGGCTATTTCTTTAAACGTGCCGAAATTCTTGCTCGCTTAGCTTAAAGGGACACCATGAAGTTCAATGACATAGTGGTAAGAGCTTATGGATCAAGGAAGTCGTTATGGGAAGTTGATCTCCGATGACAATTGACCAATACTTTTCAAATCACTTTCCAGTCATGGATGCCACATAGCTTGTCTTAGGAAGACCATGGATACATCGAAGGTGAGCAAAGTGACTTCCACTTCCACCTTAAAACTAAAATTATTAAAAGAAATGGGAAGCTCAGAACCATCATTGGTGAGCAAGCTTTACTACTAAAGCCATTTGTCCGCTTTTCATCATGCCTAACGACGTGAAGGAATACACTTCCCGAACATCTTGCTGAAGATGAATCTACCAGAAAACAGATCATCTATTTCTTCGTACAAAGGAGCAGCACATAGTAAAAGATGGAATGTCAAGGATGGGGACAAGTAGTCAAACCTGTCAAGAACGAGACAAAGCCGACTCGGGTTCACACCCGCATTTCCCAAAGACAAGTGTAGGATGAAGTGCTTCGCCGATCAGAAGTATTTCATGGGGGCCCTTAAACTCCGCAAGAGGTTAACGCATATCATGAAGGAGATGAAGAGATCTCCTAGATCTCAAGAGTGGAGCACTATCTAAACAATTTCAATATGTGTCTCAAGAAGAATCGACGCATCTACTATCCTCCAACCGATCAATTCAAAGGTATATCCTCGCAAAAAATAAAAATCCACCTATCCCTTCCAAAGTTTGGGACACCTTGGGAGAACCAAGCAAGTTTGATTACATGGTGAAATACTAATCGCCGTAAAGCTCGAAAATCGTAATCGAAGATATCCAAATTAATCGGATGGGGTGACTTTTGAGTATCCTAGTCAAACAGAGGAAGAATATACGCCCTCCCGATGACCAATCAATCGAGATCCCAAATGAAGATCTCGCTTAACACGTGGAATTCACTAAACCAAATCGATTACCACTACATCAACGTAATTACTAAAGATCGAATACGATCTCGATACGATTCGAAAGTGTCACGACAACAAGTCTCTTCCTGTAAGATTGAAGGTACATCCTCGAATTCAATGCAAAGGCCAACGAAGTACATATGTTGTATCCCATACTTGACTCGGAATCGTCAAGAAGATCGCTTAGCGCGAAAGGGCAAGGGCCATCGTCTGTAGTCTTCAAAGCTCGCCGCCAACGACAACGTCTACTCAAGGATTAAGCTTGTGGAAAATTACCGTAGTACTCGACTTCCAAGGAGTTCGCCACTCATCGAAACTCGCTGAAGTCTCTATCAACGCCCCTAGTTATGTAGTTCATCTTTGCTTTGTTTTAGCAATATCGGTAACTGAACG
>CM038796.1:224381492-224478894 GCA_021764765.1 Vicia sativa | reverse complement strand
TTTTTAAAGTGTCAAACTAAAAATATTTTAAAAATCTATAATGTGATTTGACTTTTTAAAATGATTGTGATTCATTGACTGTAAAAATATTTTATATTGTCGGTAATTCATTCTTTTTCTATTTTATTTCAACAAATATTTTCATTTTCATTTCAAAATATGTTAATAAAAATGCAATATATATTGCTCATAAATATAATAGGAGAAAAAGCTTCAACATGGTCCTAAAAATAAATCATAATACTATTTGTGGTGGTAAAAATTTCTACTAAAAATAATCTTGTATAAAATTGTCTTTTTTTTTATGATTCAAATTGTCGACAAATCACAATATTTTATCCTAATTTTACAAAAAAGTTTGTTAATGTTTTTAAATTTTTTGAAAAAAAATATATCGCCTGTTATGCTAGTGACTTATAAAACCTTGAAAAGAAAATCCCACTAATGTAATCAAATAATAGTTTTGTTAGTGTTTTAAGTTGGCATTACTTTGTAAAACTAGGCTATGACAATGTCTTGATAAAAGTCATGACATTCGAGATGAAGATAAATCCTACCTGATGTTGATGTTTAAAGCATGTTCTTTAACTGAAGTTAAAATGTGGCCGGAATTCCCATAGAAAATATTCGATGTCATAACGAATGTTATGACATTCGGGCAGTGACATTGATGCTCGTAATCTATTTTCCTTTGAGATTTTCCTCGGAAGTTTGTCGAAATGTTGTATTATGTTTTTCTGTTATTAGATTGATGCTCACGCGGGTGTTAGGTTAATCTTAGTTAAACCTAAATTGGTTTCTTGATAAGACCAAGTTTTAGGATTAATTAAGTGAACTTAGCTATCTTATGAAGCCCCAAACCAGTTTACGTGACCCGCTTCTATAAAGGAATGCTATGACCGGTCACCGCTATCCGGAATGTATCAAAGATTTAGGGTTGTTATTTGTGTAATTTAGTTACTTCTTGTGAGCCAAGCAATTATCAATTGACAAGTGTCTTGGACTAGGATTTTTGTAGGCGGTAGTTTATCAATTCAAGCTTGGAAAACGCAGTGTTTGTCCGTGATTAAAGCTTTGAAGCAAAATCAAGATAGTTATTGAAGTGTGTCTTCGCCAATTCAATTATTCAATAGGTTGGTATCAATCTACCGATCGAGGGGAGTGATAGAACCGTGTCTAAGTAGGACTTAGATGAAGTTGCATTGGGTAGCTTTTAAGTGAAGGAGATAAACCGTTGGTTTATTCCCAATTAATTCTTCTAATAGTGAATTTCCTCCTGGCTTGGTAGCCCTGATTAGGTGTAGTTACACAACGAACCCGGTAAACAATTTATTGTGTCTTTCACTGCTGAATTTATTGTGAATTGTTAACAGAGTGTCGACATCTTGTCATAACATTCTCCGTGATCACGATCCTACCGCCGTGAATCTCCAATCAGCATCGAGCCGCATCCTCACCGCTATTCCCGGTGAGATATAGGGATAGGTCGTGAATGGATAAGGAAGGAGGATTTGGGTAGACCACCTATAACCGATGGGTCTAATTATGATTACTAGAAACCGTGATGGTTGTTTTTTAAGATCAATGGATATTAAAGCTTCGAGCTACCCGACAAAGGATGAAACATCCCAAAGCTTGAGAAAGATGGGACCACCATCTTGAAACCCGAGAAGAATGGAGCAAGAGGAAGAAGCGAGCTATTAACGGGAACTCCAGCATTGGATGCCTTATTCAATGGTATTGATGAAATATCTTCGACTAGTTCATCAATGTGAGCTGGCCAAGGATGTTTGGGACATTCCTCAAACTACTCACGAGGGGACATCCAAGGTGAAGATGTCAAGACTTCGATGCTCACTACCAAATTTGAGAATTTGAAGATGAAAGAAGATATACTATTTAGTTTCACATGAATATCTTGGAGATTGCCAACACCTCGGGACCTTGGAAAAGATGTCAAGAAAAGCTAGATGAGAAAGATTCTCTGATCCTTGCCTAAAAGATTTGCAATGAAAGTGGACCGCACAGAGGAGGCCCGTGACATGGCACCTTGAAGGTTGAAGAACTTATCGGATCTCTTATGACTTTGAGATGGAATCGAAAACCTGATACGAAGAACAAGAGCATATCACTTGTATCCAACATCAAGAGGGATGCAAGGTGGATGATGAAGAGAAGATATCCAAGCTATAGCTATGCTTGGAAGGCGCTTCAATCAGACTCATCAAGAGGGTTGATCCAAAGTCAAGGTCCAATGTCAAGGATATTATCCGACATTAAGCGCATCTTATGACTCAAAGCAGAAGATCAAAGTCGAAGAAAGAGGAAGTCAAAACGAAATCCAGTCATGGTTGTGAAGGATATGGACATATTAGAGTCGAATGTCCCACCTTTCTAAAGAAACAAAAGAAAGGGATGACCGCCACTGGTCCGATGGTGACTCGTGAAGTGACTCGAGGAAGAAGCGTACCAAACTTGTCAACGCCTTTCCGTGTGCAATTATGATATGGATTCTAGTGATGAGGAAGTGTCATTTGAAGAACTTGGACACTCATACAGTCGTATCGAGTGGTGAAGTATGTCGTTATAATGAAAAGCGTAAAAGTCGATTGAGAAGTTCGAGGTAAAATGTGAAGTCAAGTCGAGAAGAAGAAAACATACCACTATAGGTCATCTCAACAGTGAAATTATAGTGTTGAATTCCAAACTTGATGATGACTAAATCATAAGATGTCAATTATTGATCGATAAGTTGGAAGAAATCCTTCACTTGGACAAAATGCAAGAAATAAGCATGGTCTAGGATATGGTGAAAAGAAACCCGTTAGTGACATGAATAAGAAGAGGCATGGAAACCAAAGTCAAAATAGTTGTCACAACATAAAACAGAAATGTGTCCGCCTGTGGTATGTGGTCATAAGAACTTTGTTGACAAAAAAAGAAGAATGGATTCCTAATAAACCAATGTCAAAACAGATGTCACAACATTGGGTTCAACATCAAGATCAAGAAACATGAACAAAAAGTTTCAAATATGGAGATGTCATTATTGTGGAAGGTTTGGTCACAAAGCCTTTTTCTTTAGACTACATGGATATCCTAATCAAGGTTCTGTGAAGCCTAAGACCAACAAGGTATCATTCACTCAACGTTGGAAGAAGAAGGCAGTACGATAGCTCACACTTCTTAGAGTGTCCACAAAGAAGATTGGTACTTTGACAAGGGTGTTCTAAGCATATGACCGAGATGTAAATCTTCTAATAATGTCAAACCTCATTCTACCAATTTTGTTACTTTTGGAGATGGAGCTAAAGGAGAAATCAAAGGTGTTTGAAACTCAAACGGTCCGAGTTCCAAACCTAAATGGAGTATCAAAGGTTTGACTTCTTAATCTCATCAGATAAGTCACTATGTGATATGGGATTCAAAGTCAACTTCACTAAGTCGAATGTCTTGTAATCAATGATGAATGTAAAGTGATTATGAGAGGAGTCGATCAAAGGACAACTACATGTGGGAATCGAGAACACCACTCATCGCCCAGTGTGTTCTACAGACAAAGATGAAGAGGAGGTAACATTGTGGCACCAAGAACTTGGTCATTTACATCTCGAGGAATGGAAAGGATCTGGCCCATGGAGGCAATGAAGGATACCAAGACTTCACATTGATGAAGGGAGAGTCTGTGGTAAGTATAAGGTCGATAGAAACTGAATGTCACACCCAATGTCTTATCCGACCAATTCTAAAGTGTCACAAGCTACTAGGGCTTGGTATGAAAGACTAACCAAGCTCCCACGACAAAGGATATAGGAGGAGCCTTGATAAAACCCTCTTTGTCAAGAATGAAGGAGGAAAGATATTGTGGCTCAAATTTATGTTAATAATATAGTATTTGAGGAATGTCGACACAATGGTGAAACATTTTGCCAACCAAATGCAAGCGGAACTGAATGAGCCCTCCGGGAGAGTTGATTTATTTTATTGACTACAAGTCACAGATGGAAGACTCAACATTTCTTTCACAGAGCAAAGTATGCAAGGAATATTGTCAAGAAGTTTGAAATGAAGAATACAACCATAAAAGGACCCTACTCCTACACATTTGAAGTTGCCCAAGAACACATGTAAAGAAAATGTTGATCAAAGCTTGTATAAAAGCACTTCTGAGGATGTTTCTTCTTAGAAACAATCTTGTTCTTTGTTCAAGCAAAGTCGGTGTTCTTGTATTACTAATATATTGACATAATACCGGCAAATAGCAGTCTTTGATGATCCGGATGAAGCGTATGTCGATCGACTACAATGTCATACTGGGATGTCATGACATTGTACCTGTGACATGTTTACTAAAGCTCTGAGGCTAGTCAGTTGAGCTTTTAAGAGGCAAGTTGGTATTTGTCAATATGAGGAATCAGAATTAACATTGTTTACAAGAAGGAATAGAAGGGACCTTTTACTTCAATCAATTATAAGTGGGTCATTTAATTATTTTTACCCTATTTTTAAAAGGTCCAAGAATAGAAGAGACTTCTTCATATAATAGTTGCCTCATTTGAAAGTATCATATTTTCTTCATCCAAAGAAACTTTCAAACCTCTACCATTCTCTCTCTCATTTCCTCAAAAATTCTCAAGAAAAATATGTCTTCATCATCTTCATCATCTCAAGAATCGTTCTTCTTCTCCCACCATGGATGAGATTGGGGCAAATGTCGAAACCATGCATGTTGAAGCTCTAAGGATTACTCCACTTCATGCAATAGCTACCAATTCGAGAAAGTCAAGAAAATGCGTACAAGGAGTGCTCGAAGGTCACAAGCATCACCTTCTGGTAAGACCTCTGAACCATCTTCGTCTGCGCCTCAGAAATAGCAAACAAAGAGGGGTCTAGGTCTCGTGTACAAGCTATTGCTAGAATAGTGACTAGTATCCAAATGAGAACCAACTGCTTCTCGGGTTTCATTCTAAACCAAGAGTCCTGAGCCCTAGTTTGTCGATCCAGATGTCACTAAGAATGTCAAGACATCGATGATCAAGTCAAGGAAATACCTATGGATCCCGACATCGAAACTCCCATTGATTCTCCCTGCCAAGAATGTGTTAATCCATCTGTTCCAATTCTAAATGTGTGAGGATGATACTCCTATTGAACCCCTATTGTTAATGAAGATGAGATTTATGGTATATTTGAGGAATCTCCAAAGAAATGTAACTCATAAACCCCTGTGAAACCCGCCGACTATATCTCGATAAGATTCTAGAAGAGACTCCAGAGACACCAATTGGTGATGATCTTGAAAAGTCTCCAATTCAAGATTTTGAGGAATTGGTTGAACCGTTATTAATCTAGATGAGGAATTCTCCGATAATGACCCATTGCTAAAGTTAATCCTAGCATTGCCGGCGGTGATGAATAGAAAGGAAGCGAATGCTATTCCAAGTCTGTTCAGAGAAGGTTGCTAAAGGCCCATAAGACTCCTAGGGTTGAGCAAGATCAAGAAAAATCGTAAAGATAAGGCTGGAACCCCAAAGGGAAGAGTAGGTGAAGATGCTGGTGGTATCTCTAGGCCAAAGAGAACCCCAATTGTGAAGAAGAAATCTTGAACAATAGAACTCGATGATGATTCGATTTTAATGTTGAAGAGAATGTCTCGTACATTCATCCAAGAAAGAAGCCTCTGGAAACTCCCCAAAGTCCCCTGAAGTGGCAATTGACAATATTTCCTTTCACCAATTCCCCGAATGCTAACAGTGAAATATGTGTGTTGAAGAGAATTGCACTTGAAAGGAACTGAATAAGAGTGCCCTTAAATGCAAGGATGTTATTGATTTGATTAAAGAAGCAAGTTAATGAAGACCGTGGTGAAGTTCTCAAATTGTTATGATGTGGTGGTGAGGAGTTCATTGTGAACTTGTCAGTGGTCAGCCGATGGAAGGTTACTGATTTCAAGACTGCTTATGTCGAGGAAGAAGAGTGAAGTTTTCCAAGTGTGATCAACAAATATTCGATGATGCTCAACCCGAGCAGAAGAAACCGATAATCAAATATGTCACACAATCATCGCTAAACAAGTGAAACATTGGCCAATGAAGGGAAACTAACGCCGAAACTAATTGTAAAGTTTGCTATTTTGCACAAAATAGGTGCCAAACGGGTTCCAAAACCACAAGTCCACCATCTCCATTGGTCCGGCATTCATCTTTGATGTTGGTACTAAAGCAAAATTTAATTATGGAACTTATATCATCGAAAGCAAACCTTAAACATGCTGAAAGATTATGCAATTGTCATACCCCAAAATTTGCCCTCCATCTACTCAAGAGATTTCATACATCCATACTCAAGGGTTCCAAGAGTTGACGACAAACTCTCTTAGACAATCAACCCAAACTAGGTTTGGTATCTCTCAAGTCAAGATGGATTTCCAACATCTCCAATGGCCTTCATGCCTCATATGCTTCAAAGATTCTCCATGTCAAGTTTCAAGCCTCACAAGTCAAGTTTCGCATAATTGCTCTGATGGTTGAAAATCTGTGTATGAACAAAAAGTCAACTGTGGTCAATATACAAACTTCATAATTTTGGTCAACATCCTCATTTTGAAGTAACATTCATCATTTGATCAAGGGTTGATCATGATTCATCAAGAAAACTCAAGATTTGCTCAAAAGTCAAACTTTCTAAATTAGGGTTTCTAGGTGAAAAGTCAATGAACTTTGACTGATCATAACTTTCTATACTTTCTCGTAAATTTTCCAACACCTCTTGTTTTGAAGGAAATCAATTTCTACAACTTCATGTCTCACAAGAATGTCCAAAAATGCTTCATTTGAGAGGTATAGCTCAAAACATTATGTGTCATTTTCAAAGTCAACAAAAGTCAACTTTTGTTTTGAAGATATATTGAGTATGGTAACTGCAATTGAGATGAGACCAAAGACATTGTTTAGAGGACTTTAGAGCTTTCAAAAGTCCAAGAACACTCAAAAATGTGGAAAATTGAGCAAGTTACACCATTCACAAGTTAAGCAATTTTGGAAGAATGCACAAAGAGAGATACTAAAAAATCAAATCTTTTGCAAATGGGCCTACTTTTTCTTCATCCTAACTTGTTCCTCATGCAATTAGGAATGTCCAAGCCCAATGCCACGAATTTTTGATTTATTTTCTATTTAATTTGTAATTTATTCATTTAAATGCAAATTAAATCTTAAAATAAATTATAAAATCAAAATTAATTGGAAGATTGATTTTTATTGCTTTCTTGTGATCCAATCAACCCATAAATGCCAGCAATTTCGAAATTAGATCAAATTTGGCAAGATTGGATTGAAATTGGACAAAATTTGAAAATTTGATTTCATGAGAATATCAAATTTGATTTCCATTGAATATTGATTAATTCTTTCCAAATTCAATCCCAAATCCATCCAGCATATATACTTGATGCATACCTATCAAGAGAGAACGAAAAAATTGCCTTGGAAACCCTATTCTAAAAGTGAAAAAACCGTGGTGCATAAGCTACTAGCAATCCTAGTTCCAGCCATCCACAGCCGATTTTGAGGATTCCATTGCATTCCTTGTGCCATTCAGAATCGATCCAGATACTTACATCATCAAAACCATCCAGAATCAAGGAATCACGAATTGGTTTGTTCATACTTTTTTCAAAATCGTGTTTCATTACTCATGCATTATTAAGTTTTGATGTTTGTTTCATGCTTAGAACAAAGTTTGCAAGCGATCGTGTTAATTGCATTTCATGGCCTGAAACATAATATGCCATAACTAGGGTTCTTGAGCTCGATTTAGGGCTTGGCTTATTAGGAAAAATTGGACCACGAGACTAGTACCAATGCATTCGGAATGACGCCCTGAATCGAACCATGACTTTAGAATTAATTTATATTATGTGTGCTTGATTTTTGAATTAGTTGTGGTTGAAGGCCGAACAATGGCCAACGAGTTTTTAAAAATTCAAAACGAGGAAGACGAAGCTTGGCGCGTGATCTGGAGCATCAGGGGACGACGCGTGTTTGTAATCCGTTCGCTCCAGTTTCCTAACAGTGATGCGTGCTAGCTCAGATGGCAAAGGCAAGGGGATTCAAAGTTTGAACACAAGGTCTCCAGTTCGAATCCTGGCAAGACCAATGTTCTTTTCCTTTTTACAAAACTCATTATTTTTCTATTTTCTTATTATTTCAATATTTTCATATCATTTTAATTATTTTCATCATTTTAATTCTGCATTAAAAAATTACCAAAAACATTTTTTCTTTTTACATTATTTTCATAAAAATCTTTATTTAATTTAATAAATTAAAAAATATAATTTTTGCATGCATATTTATTTTATTTATAATTTTTGCATTTAATTCACTTTTAATTGCATTTTAATTATTAAATCTTTTCTAAAAAATCCCAAAAAATTATTTTAACTTATTTATCTTATTTCCAGCATGTAGTAATTTTCTCATATTAAAACTTGCATTTTTTCTAACTTTTTCTCTTATTTCGATTTCATCATATTTTCCGATCTCTTATTCTTTCACAGGTTGTTCCGATTCGGACGTTTTCTTTTTATCATTCTATTTTTTCCAATAATGTAATTGTTCATGGGTTGTAATAGTTTAATCTAGGGTTTTACTTTCCGCATTTTAAATTATGTATCTGCCCCAAAGCCATGTAATAGCGTAGGTTTTACTTTCCGCACCTTTACATTTCTGCCTTTACATTCCGCATTTTAATTTCCGCACCCTATAAATTGCTAGTAACTAGGCGTGTATGGCAAGATAATAATTGGACATAGCTCACTAATTTTCAAGATAACATATTCTCGAATTCAACACACTTCTCTCACACACGCACCCCTCAGGGTAATTCTCTCTCGATGCCTTTCGATTGCAAATGGTCATGTCCCTCGAACGTAGAGGTATTCTAGCACCGTTGCCTTCAAACAAATCATCATAGTCCCTTCGATAACAAAGATCATAAGACCCACGATGTCGCCCGAATACATGATCTTGACCTCGATTGTCGCCTACGAAAATGATGATAGTCCTTCGAATGTGCTAGGATACTTCCTACAAGTTGCCTCTATGACCATCCGATGTCCTTCAATGTCCCGCTTACATCCAACGAATGGAGCTACCTACTAACTAATGGTATGGCTAGCGCTATTCTAAAGGAACGAAGAATGAAACGACCAATTCGAGTGGGTAATAAGTCTTTAGTCTTGCTCTATCAAATGCTTTTCACACACACTTTCTTCAAAGTTCAAATTCTTTTCAAAACAAAAACATTTCCGAACACTTTGTATACACTCCTACATGAGTCATTACAAAGTCAAAGCGAAATGCCTCTTTCAAAATATTTTTGTCAAACACATGTAAAGCAATTTTAAAAGGTGATCTAGAGAACTAAGAGCCCGAGATAACTACGGATGGAAAGGGTGCTAATACCTTCCCTTTTCATAACCATTCTCCCGAACTCGTAATCTAACGAAGGTCTTTTTCGTTACTTTTTACCTTCCCTTAATTGGATAAAAATAAAAGTCGGTGGCGACTTTGCTATCCGCACATTTGGATACAAAATCCTACAAAGTCGGGTTCAGACATAAAATTAAGGGACCAATAGTCTTTCCTCTCCTCCGTGTGGAATCATAATTGATCAAGACTCGACATTCTTGGTGATAGAGATTCAATATGCAAAAGAGCTCCTGCACTTGGATTCCATTACAAGCTCTTTCAAGGCAAACATGTCCCAGACATTGTCATGACATCTGCTGAGAAGGAAAATGTCATTGCTGTGCTGAAAGCAACTTGCAAAGAGCTTGAAGCAAGAAAGCAAAGTCTTGAAGAACTGATCTCTACACTTGAAAAGGAGAAAGACACAGAGGTTGAGGATGACGGGCTACTTGGTGATGATTCTGCTGCAAATATGGATGAAGATGCTGATGCTGATCAAGCAACTGCTGCTGAGAGCAGTTCTGAAGATGCTTCTTTCCACAGTGCTTCTTCTAGAGAGGAAAGCACTTGATTTGTAATCCTGTGCTTTGTTGCTTCTGTTTTGGTGTTTTATTGTTAAGTTTCTTCTACATTTTAACTTATTGTTTGGATAATTGTATTTTTTTCCGTTGTAACTGTACCATTAATTATGTTGGCTCTTAATATATGATTGAATGATTGGGGTACTTGTATTTGATTCCTTTGGCCCCTTTGTGGCTAAAAAGGGGGAGAAGACCTATTGTGGGAAATTGGGGAAACTGTATGGAAATTTTTATGTGGGCAATTGTGGGAAATTGGGAAATTTGTTTGGGTAGAATTTATCTTCTCTAGGTTCTGTTTCTTTTAAGCTTAGGATAGCTCAGAACTAGTCTGTTTTCTTCTGCTGCATAGGTAATCTGATGACTTAAGTAGTTTTAGCCAAAAATGTGCCAAAGGGGGAGTTTGTTAGTGTTTTAAGTTGGCATTACTTTTTGGTAAAACTAGGCTATGACAATGTCTTGATAAAAGTCATGACATTCAGAGATTGAAGATAAATCCTACATGACAAGGATGTTTAAAGTACAATTAACTTGAAGCTAAAAGCTGTGCTGGAATTCTGCAGAAAATATTCTGATGTCATAACGAATGTTATGACATTCAGTGTGACATTCTATTCTACATAATCTATTTTTTCCTGAGAATTTTCAGGAAGTTTGTTGAGCTGTTGTATTATGTTTTTCTGTTATTAGATTGTATGCTCACGTGGCTGTTAGGTTAATCTTAGTTAAACCTAAATTTGTTGTTGATAAGACCAAGTTTTTAGGATTAATTAAGTGAACCCTAGCTATCTTTATGGAAGCCCAAAATTGAAGTTTCAGAACTGCTTCTATAAAAGGAATAGAACCTTACACTTAGCCTGGAATGTATGAAGATTTAGCAGGTTGTTATTTGTGTAATTCTAGTTACTCTTGTGAGCCAAGCAATTATCAATTGATAAGTGTCTTGGACTAGGATTTGTTTGTAAGGGTAGTTTATCACTCAAAGCTTTGAAGCACGAGTGTTTGTCTCTTGATTAAAGCTTTGAAGCAAAATCAAGATAGTTTATTGAAGTGTGTCTTCACAATTCAATTATTCAATAGGTTGGTATCACTGCTATGATTGAGGGGGAGTGAGTAGGAACTCAGGTCTAAGTAGGACTTAGATTGAAGTTGCATTGAGTAGGTTTTAAGTGAAGGAGATAAACTGGTTGGTTTATTCCTGAATTAATTCTACTAATAGTGAATTTCCACCCTGGCTTGGTAACCCCCAGATGTAGGTGTAGTTACGCACTGAACTGGGTAAACAATTTATTGTGTTCTTTACTGCTGTTTGAATTTATTGTGTGAATTGTTAACAGAGTGTCAGATACTGTGTCATAACATTCTCTGTGACATCACGTATCTGCTGCCAGGAATTTCAAGTTTGTTTCGTTCGAAACACACAAAACAATCCCTAAATTATAAATAAAAAAACATGATGTTTTCTTTTAACAATATTATGTATACAAAAAGAAAAAAATACAATAAATCTAGAAAGACAAATGAGAGACGGATAACTAAAGTAATGGTATTTATCACCTAAGTTTAAAAAAGTGATTGATTTTTTATGCAATTATTTAGAAAGCCTAAATTATTTGATAGAGTATATGTCTTATTTTACATATTGATGAGTAATAGATATGTAATACATAAATTTAATTGTGGTTAAAATCTACTATCACTTTGTATTTTTAAAATATAGAATATTTATTTTCATGTGAGATGTATGACTTCAAATGTCATATTTAAAACATGAGGAAAAATGAAGAATGTATTATTTCACCAAATATATTAGTCGTGGTGTTATCTTAATATATTAAAACAGAATACATGTTTAGGCGTTAAATTTAAAATAAAATATCACCTAAACACGTGTTTTGTACGGGATTAAAGTACAAATTTATGCCTTGTGCTACAATTATGTTAGAGAGTTGTTGTATTATTTTATTGTGCCTTGTGCTACAATTGTTTGTAAGGTTGTATTATTAGATGAATTGTTTGTAAGATTGTATTATAGGATGAATACACGGTCATTTTCAGTTCAGACTGAGCCTCCTGTTAAAACATTGTTCATGGCTGACAAACTACTATCTGCTTTTTTATATAAAAAACAAACTATCTTATTTGCCTTGTGCTACAATAGTTTGTAAGGTTGAATTTTTGAATGGATACATAGTCATTTTCAGTTAAGACCGAGCCTCCTGTCAAAACCAGACAAAATTAGTCATTTTCAATTCGACTAGCCTCCACAAACCATTCTAAAACTAAAACCGCATAAATACAGTAACTGGCACAAAAATCAAAATTGCTTGAAAAATTTATTTCCTAAATCACTAGCATGTTTAATCTCACAACGATGTTCCTTCCCATTAGGATTGAAACGTGGTCCTATGATAAAAAATGTTTAAAAGATGAAGTTTTATAATAAAACTAAATAATGATAGAATTGCATAATTTATATTTGTTCTTATATTACACAATTAGTTAGGAATTTTGAAGAAACTAACCCAAACAAAATAAAATATGCTTGAAGAACTATGAAGCATAAATATTCTAATTTTATCAATGAAAACTTTTACTAAGACAATCGTTTAGTAAAAACCCTTTGTTTCATAAAATTAATTGGTTGGTAATTTTTTTTAAATGAATTTATACTTATTTTTTCGGTTATAACTTTGCACTTTTATTTACGTGCATTTCCTTTCTTTAATGACTGTTTTGGTTATTTTATTAAATTTAATAATAGTGTATATTGAAAATATTACACAAACACTCAATTAGATTATTTTAAAGTGTCAAATCAAAAATATTTTAAAATTTATAATGTTATTTGATTTTTTAAATGATTGTGATTCATTGACCGTGTAAAAATATTTTATATTGTTAGTGCATCATTCTTTTTTCTATTTTATTTCAACAAATATTTGCATTTTCATTTCAAAATATTTATAATAAAAATGCAATATATTGCCTCAAATATAATAGAAGAAAAAGCTCAACATGGTCCTAAAAATAAATCATAATACTATTTGTGGTGGTCAAAAATTTCTACTAAAAGTAATCTTGTATAAAATTGTCTTTTCTTTTTTTGATTCAAATTGTTGACAAATCAAAATATTTTGCAAATCTTACAAAAAAACCTTGTTAATGTTTTTAAATTTTTTGAAAAAAAAATATTGCCCGTTATGCTAGTGAGTTATAAAACCTTTGCAAAAAAATCCACTAATGTAATCAAATAATAGTCTGTTTTGTTCGAAACACAGAAAACCATCCCTAAATTATAAATAAAAAAATATTGATGTTTTCTTTTAACAATATTGTGTATACAAAAAGAAAAAAATACAATAAATCTAGAAAGACAAATGAGAGACGGATAACTAAAGTAATGGTATTTCTCACCTAAGTTTAAAGAAATGATTGATTTTTATGCAATTATTTACAAAGCCTAAATTATTTGATAGAGTATATGTCTTTTTTTATTTTACATATTGATGAGTAATAGATATGTAATACATAAATTTAATTATGGTTAAAATCTACTATCGCTTTGTATTTTTAAAATATAGAATATTTATTTTCATGTGAGATGTATGACTTCAAATGTCATATTTAAAACATGAGGGAAAATGAAGAATGTATTATTTCACCAAATATATTAGTGGTGGTGTTATCTTAATATATTAAAACAGAATACATGTTTAGGCATTAAATTTAAAACAAAATATGAACTAAACACGTGTTTTGTACGACATTAAAGTACAAATTTATGCCTTGTGCTACAATTATGTTAGAGAGTTGTTGTATTATTTTATTGTGCCTTGTGCTACAATTGTTTGTAAGGTTATATTATTAGATGAATTGTTTGTAAGATTGTATTATAGGATGAATACACGGGCATTTTCAGTTCAGACTGAGCCTCCTGTTAAAACATTGTTCCTGGCTGACAAACTACTATGACAAACTACTATTTGCTTTTATAAAAAACAAACTATCTTATTTTTCCTTGTGCTACAATAGTTTGTAAGGTTGAATTTTTGAATGGATACAGTCATTTTCGCTAAGACCGAGCCTCCGTTAAAACCGACAAAATCAGTCATTTTCAATTCAGACTAGCCTCCGACAAACCATTCAGAATAAAACCAAACTAATACAGAACTGGCACAAAAATCAAGATTGCTTGAAAAATTCATTTCCTAAATCACATGTGTAATCTCATCTTCGAGGCAACGATGTTCCTTCCCATTGAGATTGAAACGTGGTCCTATGATAAAAATGTTTAAAAGTTGAAGTTTTATAATAACACTAAATGATGATAGAATTGCATAATTTATATTTGCTCTTATATTACACAATTAGTTAGGAATTTTGAAGAAACTAACCTGTAAAATAAAATATGCTTCAAGAACTATGAAGCATAAATATTATAATTTTAAAAATGAAAACTTTTACTAAGACAATCGTTTAGTAAAAACCCTTTGTTTCATAAAATTAATTGGTTTGTAGTTTTTAATGACTGTTTTGGTTATTTGATTAAATTTAATAATAGTGTATATTGAAAAGTATTACACAAACACTCAATTAGATTATTTAAAAGAGTCAAATCAAAAAATATTTTAAAATTTTTAATGTGATTTGATTTTTTATATGATTGTGATTCATTGACCGTGTAAAAATATTTTATATTGTCAGTGCACCACTATTTTTTCTATTTTATTTCAACAAATATTTTCTTGATCATTTCAAAATATTTATAATAAAAATGCAATATATTGCCTCAAATATAATAGGAGAAAAAGCTCCAAATGGTCCTAAAAATAAATCATAATACTATTTGTGGTGGTAAAAATTTTCTACTAAAAATAATCTTGTATAAAATTGTCTTTTTTTTTTATGATTCAAATTGCTGACAAATCACAATATTTTCCAAATTTTACAAAAAAAGCTTGTTAATGTTTTTAAAGTTTTTTGAAAAAAAAATATATCGCCCGTTATGCTAGTGAATTATAAAACCTTTGCAAGAAAATCCCACTAATGTAATCAATAATAGTTTGTTTCGCTCAAATGCATAAAACCATCTCTAAATTATTAAAAAATATTGATGTTTTCTTTTAACAATATTGTGTATACAAATAAAAAATACAATAAATCTAGAAAGACAAATGAGAGACGGATAACTAAATTAATGGTATTTCTCACCTAAGTTTAAAGAAGTGATTGATTTTTTATGCAATTATTTGATAGAGTATATGTTTTTTTTTTATTTTACATATTGATGAGTAATAGATATGTAATACATAAATTTAATTGTGGTTAAAATCTACTATCGCTTTGTATTTTGAAAATATAGAATATTTAATTTCATGTGAGATGTATGACTCCAAATTTCATATTTAAAACATGAGGAAAAATGAAGAATGTATTATTTCACCAAATATATTAGTGGTGGTGTTATCTTAATATATTAAAACAGAATACATGTTTAGGCGTTAAATTTAAAATAAAATATCACCTAAACACGTGTTTTGTACGAGATTAAAGTACAAATTTATGCCTTGTGCTACAATTATGTTAGAGAGTTGTTGTATTATTTTACTGTGTCTTGTGCTACAATTGTTTCTAAGGTTGTATTATTAGATGAATTGTTTGTAAGATTGTATTATAGGAATACATATTTTCAGTCGACCGAGCCCTCGTTAAAACATTGTTCATGGCTGACAAACTACTATGACAAACTACAATATGCTTTTTTTATATAAAAACAAACCATCTTATTTTGCCTTGTGCTACAATAGTTTGTAAGGTTGAACTTTTGAATGGATACACAGTCATTTTCAGTTAAGACCGAGCCTCTTGTCAAAACCAGACAAAATCAATCATTTTCAATTCAGACTAGCCTCCGACAAACCATTCTAAAACTAAAACCAAACAAATACAGCAGACAAAAAAAATCAAAATTGCTTGAAAAATTCAGCCTAAATCACAAAGAAGTTTAATCTCATCTTCAGAGGCAACGATGTTCCTTCCCATTAGGATTGAAACGTGGTCCTATGATAAAAAAATGTTTAAACGATGATGTTTTATACTAAAACTAAATGTTGATAGAATTGCATAATTTATATGTGTTCTTATATTACACAATTAGTTAGGAATTTTGAATAAACTAACCCAGACAAAATAAAATATGCTTCAAGAACTATGAAGCATAAATATTGTAATTTTATAAACGAAAACTTTTACTAAGACAATCGTTTAGTAAAAACCCTTTGTTTCATAAAATTAATTGGTTTGTAGTTTTTTTAAATGAATTAATACTTATTGTTTCAGTTATAACTTTGCACTTTTATTTACTACGTGCATTTCCTTTGTTTTAATGACTGTTTTGGTTATTTTATTAAATTTAAATATAGTGTATATTGAAATATATTACACAAACACTCAATTATATTATTTTAAAGTGTCAAATCAAAAAATATTTTAAAATTTATAATGTGATTTGACTTTTTATATGATTGTGATTCATTGACCGTGTAAAAATATTTTATATTGTCAGTGCACCATTCTTTTTTCTATTTTATTTCAACAAATATTTTCTTTATCATTTCAAAATATTTATAATAAAAATGCAATATATTGCCTCAAATATAATAGGAGAAAAAGCTCCAAATGTTCCTAAAAATAAATCATAATACTATTTGTGGTGGTAAAAAATTTCTACTAAAAGTAATCTTGTATAAAATTGTCTTTTTTTTTATGACTCAAATTGCTGACAAATCACAATATTTTGCAAATTTTACAAAAAAAGCTTGTTAATGTTTTTAAATTTTTTGAAAAAAAAAATATATCGTCCGTTATGCTAGTGACTTATAAAACCTTTGCAAGAAAATCCCACTAATGTAATCAAATAAAAGTTTGTTTCGTTCGAAACAGACAAAACCATCCCTAAATTATTAAAAAAAAATATTGGTGTTTTCTTTTAACAATATTGTGTATACAAAAAAAAATACAATAAATCTAGAAAGACAAATGAGAGACGGATAACTAAAGTAATGGTATTTCTCACCTATGTTTAAAGAAGTGATTGATTTTTTATGCAATTATTTAGAAAGCCTAAATTATTTGATAGAGTATATGCCTTTTTTTATTTTACATATTGATGAGTAATAGATATGTAATACATAAATTTAATTGTGGTTAAAATGTACTATCGCTTTGTATTTTGAAAATATAGAATGTTTATTTTCATGTGAGATGTATGACTTTAAATGTCATATTTAAAACATGAGGAAAAATGAAGAATGTATTATTTCACCAAATATATTAGTGGTGGTATTATCTTAATATATTAAAACAGAATACATGTTTAGGCGTTAAATTTAAAATAAAATATCACCTAAACACGTGTTTTGTACGGGATTAAAGTACAAATTTATGCCTTGTGCTACAATTATGTTAGAGAGTTGTTCTATTATTTTATTGTGCCTTGTGCTACAATTGTTTCTAAGGTTGTATTATTAGATGAATTGTTTGTAAGATTGTATTATAGGATAATACACACCATTTTCAATTCAGACCGAGCCTCCGTTAAAACATTGTTCATGGTCGACAAACTACTATGACAAACTACAATATGCTTTTTATATAAAACAAACTATCTTATTTTTCCTTGTGCTACAATAGTTTGTAAGGTTGAATTTTGAATGGATACACATTCATTTTCGCTAAGACCGAGCCTCGTGTTAAAACCGACAAAATCACCATTTTCAATTCGACTAGCCTCCGACAAACCATTCTATAAATAAAACCAAACTAATACAGTAGAACTGCACAAAAATCAAAATTGCTTGAAAAATTCATTTCCTAAATCACAAAGATGTTTAATCTCATCTTCGAGGCAACGATGTTCCTTCCCATTGAGATTGAAACGTGGTCCTATGATAAAAATGTTTAAAAGTTAAAGTTTTATAATAACACTAAGTGATGATAGAATTGCATAATTTATATTTGTTCTTATATTACACAATTAGTTAGGAATTTTGAAGAAACTAACCTGCATAAAATAAAATATGCCTCAAGAACTATGAAGCATAAATATTGTAATTTTATAAACGAAAACTTTTACTAAGACAATCGTTTAGTAAAAACCCTTTGTTTCATAAAATTAATTGGTTTGTAGTTTTTTTAAAATTAATTTATACTTATTGTTTCGTTATAACTTCACACTTTTATTTACTACGCATTTCCTTTGTTTTAATGACTGTTTGGTTATTTTATTAAATTTAAATATAGTGTATATTGAAAAATATTACACAAACACTCAATTATATTATTTTAAAGTGTCAAACCAAAAAATATTTTAAAATCTATAATGTGATTTGACTTTTAAAATGATTGTGATTCATTGACCGTGTAAAAATATTTTATATTGTCAGTGCACCATTCTTTTTTCTATTTTATTTCAACAAATATTTTCATTTTCATTTCAAAATATGTATAATAAAATGCAATATATTGCCTCAAATATAATAGGAGAAAAAGCTCTACATGGTCCTAAAAATAAATCATAACACTATTTGTGGTGGTAAAAAATTTCTACTAAAAATAATCTTGTATAAAATTGTCTTTTTTTTTATGATTCAAATTGCTGACAAATCACAATATTTTCCTAATTTTACAAAAAAAGCTTGTTAATGTTTTTAAATTTTTTGGAAAAAAAATATATCGCCCGTTATGCTAGTGACTTATAAAACCTTTGAAAGAAAATCCCACTAATGTAATCAACTACTAGTTTTGTTAGTGTTTTAAGTTGGCATTACTTTTTGGTAAAACTAGGCTATGACAATGTCTTGATAAAAGTCATGACATTCAGAGATTGAAGATAAATCCTACTTGACAAGGATGTTTAAAGTACATCTCGTAACCGAAGCTAAAAGTCTGGCGGAATCGCAGAATATTCGATGTCATAACGAATGTTATGACATTCAGTGTGACATTCTGTTCTGCAGAATCTATTTTTTCCTGAGATTTTTCTGAAAGTTTGTTGAGCTGTTGTATTATGTTTTTCTGTTATTAGATTGTATGCTCACGTGGCTGTTAGGTTAATCTTAGTTAAACCTAAATTGGTTTTTGATAAGACCAAGTTTTTAGGATTAATTAAGTGAACCCTAGCTATCTTTATGGAACCCCAAAATTGAAGTTTCAGGACTGCTTCTATAAAAGGAATAGAACCCTTACACTGCTGCTGCGCCTCTGGAATGTATTGAAGATTTAGCAAGTTGTTATTTGTGTAATTCTAGTTACTCTTGTGAGCCAAGCAATTATCAATTGATAAGTGTCTTGGACTAGGATTTTTTTGTAAGGGTAATTTATCACTCAAAGCGTTGAAGCACGAGTGTTTGTCTCTTGATTAAAGCTTTGAAGCAAAATCAAGATAGTTTATTGTGTGTCTTCACAATTCAATTATTCAATAGGTGGCATCACGCCGTGATTGAGGGGAGGAGTAGGAACTCGTGTCTAAGTAGGACTTAGATTGAAGTTGCATGGGTAGCTTTTAAGTGAAGGAGATAAACCGTTGGTTTATTCCCGAATTAATTCTACTAATAGTGAATTTCCTCCCGGCTTGGTAGCCCCTGATGTAGGTGTAGTTACACACCGAACGGGTAAACAATTTATTGTGTTCTTTATCGCTGCTTGAATTTATTGTGTGAATTGTTAACAGAGTGTCGACATCGTGTCATAACATTCTCTCGTGACATCACGATCCGCCGCCAGAATTTCAATTGGCATCGAGCGGCACCCCGCCTGTTATTTTCGGGTGAGATATAGGATAATAGTTTCGCGAATGGATAAGGAAGAAGGATTTGAGGTAGACCACCTATACCGGATGGGTCTAATTATGATTACTAGAAACCTCGATGGTTGCTTTTTAAGATCAATGGATATTAAAGCTTGGAGAGCTACTGACAAAGGATGGAAACATCCCACCAAGCTTGAGAAAGATGGGACTACTGTCTTGAAACCTGAGGAAGAATGGAGCAAAGAGGAAGAGGAGCTAGCATTGGGGAACTCTAAAGGATTGAATGCCTTATTCAATGGTATTGACAGAAATATCTTCAGACTAGTTCATCAATGTGAGCTGGCCAAGGATGTTTGGGACACTCTCAAAACTACTCATGAGGGGACATCCAAGGTGAAGATGTCAAGACTTCAGATGCTCACTACCAAATTTGAGAATTTGAAGATGAAAGAAGATGAGACTATTCATGAGTTTCACATGAATATCTTGGAGATTGCCAACACCTCAGGAGCACTTGGTGAAAAGATGTCAAGAAAAGTCGATGAGAAAGATTCTCGATCCTTTCCTAAAAGATTTGCAATGAAAGTGACCGCAATAGAGGAGGCCCAGACATCGAGACTTGAAGGTTGAAGAACTTATGGATCTCTTATGACTTTTGAGATGGGAATCATGAAACTCTGACATGAAGAACAAGAGCATAGCACTTGTATCCAATAATCAAGAGGATGCAAGGTGGATGATGAAGAGAAGATATCCAAGCTATAGCTATGCTTGGAAGGCAGTTCAACAGACTCATCAAGAGGGTTGATCCAAAGTCAAGGTCCAATGTCAAGGATATTTCATCTGACATTAGCAGATCTTATGACTCCAGCAGAAGATCAAAGTCAAAAGAAAGAGGAAGTCAAAACAGAGAAATCCAAAGGTCATGGTTGTGAAGGATATGGACATATTAGAGTGAATGTCCCACCTTTCTAAAGAAACAAAAGAAAGGGATGATCACTTGGTCCGATGGTGACTCGAAGTGACTCAAGGAAGAAGCAACCAAACTTGTCAACGCTTCTTCCGGGTGTGCAATTATGATATGGATTCTAGTGATGAGGAAGTGTCATTTGAAGAACTTGCGATACTTACAAGAAGTCGTATCGGTGGTGAAGTATGTCGCAGAATGAAAAGCGTAAAAGTCGATTGAGAAGTCGAGGCGTAAAATGTGAAGTCGAAGTCGAGAAGAAGGAAAATACAACACTATAGGTCATCTCAACAAAGGAAATTATAGTGTTGAATTCCAAACTTGATCGATGACTAAATCACAAGATGTCGACCACTGGACCGATAAGTTGGAAGAAATCCTTCACTGGACAAAATGCGGAAATAAGCATGGTCTAGGATATGTGGCTGAAAAGAAACCTGTTAGTGACATGAAGAAGAAGAGGCATGGGAAACCAAAGTCAAAACAGTTGTCACAACATAAAACAGGAAATGTGTCTGGCTCAGGGTATGTGGCTGCTAAGAACTTTGTTGACAACAAAAAGAAGAACAGACCTAATAAACCAATGTCAAAACAGATGTCACAACATTGGGTTCAACATCAAGATCAAAGAAACATGAACAAAAAGTTTCAAAGATGGAGATGTCATTATTGTGGAAGGTTTGGTCACATAAAGCCTTTTCGCTTTAGACTACATGGATATCCTAATCAAGGTTCTTATGTGAAGCCTAAGACCAACAAGGTATCATTCACTCAACAGTGGAAGAAGAAGACGCACTCGATAGCTCACACTTAGAGTGTCTGCCAAAGAAGATTGGTACTTTGACAGTGGGTGTTCTAAGCATATGACTGGAGACAAAAATCTTCTTAATAATCTCAAACCTCATTCTACCAGTTTTGTTACTTTTGGAGATGGAGCTAAAGGAGAAATCAAAGGTGTTGAAACTCAAACCGTCCGAGTTCCAAACCTAAATGGAGTATTGTTGGTAAAAGGTTTGATCGCTAATCTCATCAAGATAAGTCACTATGTGATATGGGATTCAAAGTCAACTTCACTAAGTCCGAATGTCTTGTAATCAATGATGAACAGAAGTTATTATGAGAGAGTCGATCAAAGGACAATCACATGTGGGAATCGAGAACACCACCGTCGCCTATGTGTTCTACATAAAGATGAAGAGGAGGTAACATTGTGGCACCAAGAACTTGGTCATTTACATCTCGAGGAATGGAAAGGATCGGCCCATGGAGGCAATGAAGGATACCAAGACTTCACAATGATGAAGGGAGAGTCCGTGGTAAGTATAAGGTCGACAGAAACCGTAATGTCACACTCAATGTCTAGACATCCGACCAATTCTAAAGTGTCAAGCAAGCTACTAGGGCCCGGTATGAAAGACTAACCAAGCTCCATCGACAAAGGATATAGGAAAGGAGCCTGGATAAAACCCTCTTTGTCAAGAATGAAGGAGGAAAGATAGTGGTGGCTCAAATTTATGTTAATAATATAGTATTGGAGGAATGTCGACACAATGATGAGACATTTTTCCAACCAAATGCAAGTCAACTGAATGAGCCTCATGGAGAGTTGATTTATTTTCTTGACTACAAGTCACACAGATGGAAGACTCAACATTTCTTTCACAGAGCAAGTATGCAAGGAATATTGTCAAGAAGTTTGAAATGAAGAATGCCAGCCATAAAAGGACTCCTGCTCCTACACATTTGAAGTTGCCCAAGAACACATGTAAAGAAAATGTTGATCAAAGCTTGTATAAAAGCACTTCTGGAGGATGTTTCTTCTTAGGAAACAATCTTGTTCTTTGGTTCAGCAAGAAGCAAAACTGTGTGTTCTTGTACACTAATGAGGCTGAATACATAGCAGCTGGTAGCAGTTGCTCTCAGATGATCTGGATGAAGCAGATGTCGATCGACTACAATGTACAGATGTCATGACATTGTACTGTGACATGTTTACTAAAGCTCTTGAGGCTAGTCAGGTTGAGCTTTTAAGAGGCAAGTTGGGTATTTGTCAATATGAGGAATTGTAGCAATTAACATTGTTTACAAGAAGGAATAGAAGGGACCTTTTACTTCAATCAATTATAAGTGGGTCATTTAATTATTTTACCCTATTTTAAAAGGTCCAAGAATAGGAAGAGACTTCTTCATATAATAGTTGCCTCATTTGAAAGTATCATATTTTCTTCATCCAAAAGAAACTTTCAAACCCTCTACCATTCTCTCTCTCATTTCCTCAAAAATTCTCAGCAAAATATGTCTTCATCATCTTCATCATCTCAAGAATCTGGTTCTTCTTCTCCCACCATGGATGAGATTAGGGCAAATGCTGAAACCATGCATGTTGAAGCTCTAAGGATTACTCCACGTGCAATAGCTACCGACCCGAGAAAGTCAAGAAAATGCGACAAGGAGTGCTCAAGGTCACAAGCATCACTGTAAGACCTCTCAACCATCTTCGTCTGCCCTCTAAATAGCAAACAAAGAGGGTCTAGGTCCTGCATGAAGATATTGCTAGAATAGTGACTAGTATCCTAAATGAGAACCAATATGTTCCCGGGTTTCGTCCTCTAAGCAAAGAGTCCATAGCCCTAGTTTAGAAGTCGATCCATATGTCACTAAGAATGTCAAGACATCCGATGATCAAGTCAAGGAAACACCTATGGATCCCGACATCGAAACTCCCATTGATTCTCCGCCAAGAATGTTGTTAATCCATCCGCTCCAATTCGAAATGTGTGAGGATGATACTCCTATCAACCCCTATTGTTAATGAAGATGAGATTTCGATGGTATATTTGAGGAATCTCCAAAGAAATGTAACTCATAAAACCCCGTGAAACACCGACTATATCTCCGACAAGATTCTAGAAGAGACTCCAGACACCAATTGGTGATGATCTTGAAAAGTCTCCAATTCAAGATTTCGAGGAATTGGTTGAACCCCGTTATTAATCTAGATGAGGAATTCTCGATAATGACCTCATTGCTAAAGTTAATCCTAGCATTGCCGTAAGGGTGATGAATAGGAAGGGAAGCAGTAATGCTATTCCAAGTCCCGCTCGAGAAGGTTGCTAAAGTTGCCCATAAGACTCCTAGGGTTGAGAGCAAGATCAAGAAAATCTGTAAAGACAAGGCTGGAACCCCAAAGGGAAAGTAGGGTGAAGACTGCTGGTGGTATCTCTAGGCCAAAGAGAACCCCAATTGTGAAGAAGAGGAAGGACCGGACAATCGAACTCGATGATGATTCCGATTTTAATGTTGAAGAGAATGTCTCGACATTCATCCAAGAAAGAAGCCTTCTGGGAAACTCCCAAAGTCCTCAAGTGGCAATTGACAATATTCCTTTCACCACCCGAGAATGCTAATGTGGAAATATGTGTTGAAGAGAATTGCACTTGAAAGGAATCAATAAGAGTGCCCTTGAATGCAAGGATGTTATTGATTTGATTAAAGAAGCTAGGTTAATGAAGACTTTGGTGAAGTTCTCAAATTGTTATGATGTGTTGGTGAAGGAGTTCATTGTGAACTTGTCAGTGGTCAGGTGATGGAAGGTCACCGATTTCAAGACTGCTTATGTCGAGGAAGAAGAGGACGCTTTTCCCAAGTGTGATCAACAAATATTCGATGATGCTCAAACCGAGCTAGAAGAAACCGATAATCAAATATGTCACACAATCACCGCTAAACAAGTGAAACATTGGCCAATGAAGGAAAACTAATCGCAAAGAAACTAAGTGTAAAGTTTGCTATTTTGCACAAAATAGGTGCGCAAACTGGTTCCAACAAACCACAAGTCCACCATCTCCATTGGTCCGCGATTCATCTTTGTTGGTACTAAAGCAAAATTTGATTATGGAACTTATATCATTGAGCAAACCCTTAAACATGCCGAAAGTTATGCAATTAAGGGACCAATAGTCTTTCCTCCCTCCCTGTGGAATCATAATTGATCAAGACTCGACATTCTTGGTGATAAAGATTCAATATGCAAAAGAGCTCCCGCACTTGGATTCCATTACAAGCTCTTTCAAGGCAAACATGTCCCAGACATTGTCATGACATCCGCCGAGACATCAACCGCCAAGAAAAATTCTTAAGGCAAATGTCATTGTGTTGAAAGCAAATTGCAAGGAGCTCAAGCAAGAAAGCAAAGTCTTGAAGAATCGATCTCTACACTTGAAAAGGAGAAAGACACAGAGGTTGAGGATGACGGGCTAGTTGGTGATGATTCTGCTGCAAATATGGATGAAGATGTTGATGCTGATCAAGCAACTGCTGCTGAGAGCAGTTCTGAAGATGCTTCTTTCCACAATGCTTCTTCTGGAGAGGAAAGCACTTGATTTGTAATCCTGTGCTTTGTTGCTTCTGTTTTGGTGTTTTATTGTTAAGTTTCTTCTACATTTTAACTTATTGTTTGGATAATTGTATTTTTTTTCTGACAGAAGTTGTAACTGTACCATTAATTATGTTGGCTCTTAATATATGATTGAATGATTGGGGTACTTGTATTTGATTCCTTTGGCCCCTTTGTGGCTAAAAAGGGGGAGAAGAACTATTGTGGGAAATTGGGGAAACTGTATGGAAATTTTTATGTGGGCAATTGTGGGAAATTGGGAAATTTGTTTGGGTAAAATTTATCTTCTCTAGGTTCTGTTTCTTTTAAGCTTAGGATAGCTTAGAACTAATATGTTTTCTTCTGCTACATAGGTACTCTGATGACTTAAGTAGTTTTAGCCATAAATGTGCCAAAGGGGGAGTTTGTTAGTGTTTTAAGTTGGAATTACTTTTTGGTAAAACTAGGCTATGACAATGTCTTGATAAAAGTCATGACATTCAGAGATTGAAGATAAATCCTACTTGACAAGGATGTTTAAAGTATACTTTAACCGAAGCTAAAAGTCAGGCCGAATTCAGAATATTCGATGTCATAACTAATGTTATGACATTCGGTGACATCTCGCTCTCGAACTGCTTTTTCCCGAGATTTTCGTGAAGTTTGTTGAGCTGTTGTATTATGTTTTTCTGTTATTAGATTGTATGCTCACGTGGTTGTTAGGTTAATCTTAGTTAAACCTAAATTTGTTGTTGATAAGACCAAGTTTTTAGGATTAATTAAGTGAACCCTAGCTATCTTTATGGAAAACAAGTTTCGTGATTGCTTCTATAAAAGGAATAGAACCTTACATCGGCGGTCTGGAATGTATTGAAGATTTAGCAGGTTGTTATTTGTGTAATTCTAGTTACTCTTGTGAGCCAAGCAATTATCAATTGATAAGTGTCTTAGACTAGGATTTGTTTGTAAGGGTAGTTTATCACTCAAAGCTTTGAAGCACGAGTGTTTGTCTCTTGATTAAAGCTTTGAAGCAAAATCAAGATAGTTTATTGAAGTGTGTCTTCACAATTCAATTATTCAATAGGTTGGTATCACTGCTATGATTGAGGGGAAGTGAGTAGGAACTCAGGTCTAAGTAGGACTTAGATTGAAGTTTTCATTGGGTAGGTTTTAAGTGAAGGAGATAAACCGTTGGTTTCTTCCTAATTAATTCTACTAATAGTGAATTTCCTCCTCTTGGTAGCCCTGATGTAGTGTAGTTACACACCGAAGGTAAACAATTTATTGTGTTCTTTACTACTGTTTGAATTTATTGTGTGAATTGTTAACAGAGTGTCAGATACCGTGTCATAACATTCTCTGTGACATCACGTATCTGCTGCCAGGAATTTCAAGTTTTTTTTCGTTCGAAACACACAAAACCATCCCTAAATTATAAATAAAAAAATATTGATGTTTTCTTTTAACAATATTATGTATACAAAAAGAAAAAAATACAATAAATCTAGAAAGACAAATGAGAGACGGATAACTAAAGTAATGGTATTTATCACCTATGTTTAAAGAAGTGATTGATTTTTTATGCAATTATTTAAAAAGCCTAAATTATTTGATAGAGTATATGTCTTTTTTTATTTTACATATTGATGAGTAATAGATATGAAATACATAAATTTAATTGTGGTTAAAATCTACTATCACTTTGTATTTTTAAAATATAGAATATTTATTTTCATGTGAGATGTATGACTTCAAATGTCATATTTAAAACATGAGGAAAATGAAGAATGTATTATTTCACCAAATATATTAGTCGTGGTGTTATCTTAATATATTAAAAGAATACATGTTTAGGCGTAAAATTTAAAATAAAATATCACCTAAACACGTGTTTTTACGGATTAAAGTACAAATTTATGCCTTGTGCTACAATTATGCTAGAGAGTTGTTGTGTTATTTTATTGTGCCTTGTGCTACAATTATGCTAGAGAGTTGTTGTGTTATTTTATTGTGCCTTGTGCTACAATTGTTTGTAAGGTTGTATTATTAGATGAATTGTTTGTAAGATTGTATTATAGGATGAATACACGGTCATTTTCGGTTCGATGAGCCTCCTGTTAAAACATTGTTCATGGCTGACAAACTACTATGACAAACTACTATCTGCTTTTTTATATAAAAAAACAAACTATCTTATTTTCCTTGGCTGACAAACTACTATCTGCTTTTTTATATAAAAAAACAAACTATCTTATTTTCCTTGTGCTACAATAGTTTGTAAGGTTGAATTTTTAAATGGATACATCATTTTCGCTAAGACCGAGCCTCCTCAAAACCGATAAAATCACCATTTTCAATTCGACTAGCCTCCACAAACCATTCTAAAACTAAAACCAGACAAATACAGCCAAAACTGGCACAAAAAATCAAAGTTGCTTGAAAAATTCATTTCCTAAATCACTAGCATGTTTAATCTCACAACGATGTTCCTTCCCATTAGGATTGAAACGTGGTCCTATGATAAAAAATGTTTAAAAGATGAAGTTTTATAATAAAACTAAATAATGATAGAATTGCATAATTTATATTTGTTCTTATATTACACAATTAGTTAGGAATTTTGAAGAAACTAACCAAACAAAATAAAATATGCTTGAAGAACTATGAAGCATAAATATTCTAATTTTATCAATGAAAACTTTTACTAAGACAATCGTTTAGTAAAAACCCTTTGTTTCATAAAATTAATTGGTTGGTAATTTTTTTTAAATGAATTTATACTTTTTTTTTCGGTTATAACTTTGCACTTTTATTTACGTGCATTTCCTTTCTTTTAATGACTGTTTTGGTTATTTTATTAAATTTAATAATAGTGTATATTGAAAAATATTACACAAACACTCAATTAGATTATTTTAAAGTGTCAAATCAAAAAATATTTTAAAATTTATAATATTATTTAATTTTTTAAATGATTGTGATTCATTGACCGTGTAAAAATATTTTATATTGTTAGTGCACCATTCTTTTTTCTATTTTATTTCAACAAATATTTGCATTTTCATTTCAAAATATTTATAATAAAAATGCAATATATTGATTCAAATATAATAGAAGAAAAAGCTCAACATGGTCCTAAAAATAAATCATAATACTATTTGTGGTGGTCAAAAATTTCTACTAAAAGTAATCTTGTATAAAATTGTCTTTTCTTTTTTTGATTCAAATTGTTGACAAATCAAAATATTTTGCAAATCTTACAAAAAAACCTTGTTAATGTTTTTAAATTTTTTGAAAAAAAAAATATTGCCCGTTATGCTAGTGAGTTATAAAACCTTTGCCAAAAAATCCACTAATGTAATCAAATAATAGTCTCTTTCGTTCGAAACACAGAAAACCATCCCTAAATTATAAATAAAAAAATATTGATGTTTTCTTTTAACAATATTGTGTATACAAAAAGAAAAAAATACAATAAATCTAGAAAGACAAATGAGAGACGGATAACTAAAGTAATGGTATTTCTCACCTAAGTTTAAAGAAATGATTGATTTTTATGCAATTATTTAGAAAGCCTAAATTATATGATAGAGTATATGTCTTTTTTTATTTTACATATTGATGAGTAATAGAGATGTAATACATAAATTTAATTATGGTTAAAATCTACTATCGCTTTGTATTTTTAAAATATAGAATATTTATTTTCATGTGAGATGTATGACTTCAAATGTCATATTTAAAACATGAGGGAAAATGAAGAATGTATTATTTCACCAAATATATTAGTGGTGGTGTTATCTTAATATATTAAAACAGAATACATGTTTAGGCATTAAATTTAAAACAAAATATGAACTAAACACGTGTTTTGTACGGGATTAAAGAACAAATTTATGCCTTGTCCTACAATTATGTTAGAGAGTTGTTGTATTATTTTATTGTGCCTTGTGCTACAATTGTTTGTAAGGTTGTATTATTAGATGAATTGTTTGTAAGATTGTATTACAGGATGAATACACGGGCATTTTCAGTTCAGACTGAGCCTCCTGTTAAAACATTGTTCATGGTTGACAAACTACTATCTGCTTTGTTATATAAAAAACAAACTATCTTATTTTTCCTTGTGCTACAATAGTTTGTAAGGTTGAATTTTTGAATGGATACACAGTCATTTTCAGTTAAGACCGAGCCTCCTGTTAAAACCGCATAAAATCACCATTTTCAATTCGCTAGCCTCCGACAAACCATTCTATAAATAAAACCAAACTAATACAGGTAGAACTGGCACAAAAAATCAAAATTGCTTGAAAAATTCATTTCCTAAATCACCAGCATGTTTCATCTCATCTACAGAGGCAACGATGTTCCTTCCCATTGAGATTGAAACGTGGTACTATGATAAAAAAATGTTTAAAAGTTGAAGTTTTATAATAACACTAAATGATGATAGAATTGCATAATTTATATTTGCTCTTATATTACACAATTAGTTAGGAATTTTGATGAAACTAATGCAGACAAAATAAAATATGCTTCAAGAACTATGAAGCATAAATATTATAATTTTAAAAATGAAAACTTTTACTAAGACAATCGTTTAGTAAAAACCCTTTGTTTCATAAAATTAATTGGTTTGTAGTTTTTTTTAAATGAATTTATACTTATTGTTTCGGTTATAACTTTGCACTTTTATTTACTACGTGCATTTCCTTTGTTTTAATGACTGTTTTGGTTATTTTATTAAATTTAAATATAGTGTATATTGAAATATATTACACAAACACTCAATTATATTATTTTAAAGTGTCAAATCAAAAAATATTTTAAAATTTATAATGTGATTTGACTTTTTATATGATTGTGATTCATTGACCGTGTAAAAATATTTTATATTGTCAGTGCACCATTCTTTTTTCTATTTTATTTCAACAAATATTTTCTTTATCATTTCAAAATATTTATAATAAAAATGCAATATATTGCCTCAAATATAATAGGAGAAAAAGCTCCAAATGGTCCTAAAGATAAATCATAATACTATTTGTGGTGGTAAAAAATTTCTACTAAAAATAATCTTGTATAAAATTGTCTTTTTTTTATGATTCAAATTGTCGACAAATCACAATATTTTCCAAATTTTACAAAAAAAGCTTGTTAATGTATTTAAATTTTTTTAAAAAAAAAAATATCGCCCGTTATGCTAGTGAATTATAAAACCTTTGCAAGAAAATCCCACTAATGTAATCAAATAATAGTTTGTTTCGCTCAAACATACAAAACCATCCCTAAATTATTACAAAAATATTGATGTTTTCTTTTAACAATATTGTGTATACAAAAAAATACAATAAATCTAGAAAGACAAATGAGAGACGGATAACTAAAGTAATGGTATTTCTCACCTAAGTTTAAAGAAGTGATTGATTTTTTATGCAATTATTTGATAGAGTATATGTTTTTTTTTATTTTAAATATTGATGAGTAATAGATATGTAATACATAAATTTAATTGTGGTTAAAATCTACTATCGCTTTGTATTTTGAAAATATAGAATATTTATTTTCTTGTGAGATGTATGACTTCAAATGTCATATTTAAAACATGAGGAAAAATGAAGAATGTATTATTTCACAAAATATATTAGTGGTCGTGTTATCTTAATATATTAAAACAGAATACATGTTTAGGCGTTAAATTTAAAATAAAATATCACCTAAACACGTGTTTTTGTACGGGATTAAAGTACCAATTTATGCCTTGTGCTACAATTATGTTAGAGAGTTGTTGTATTATTTTACTGTGCCTTGTGCTACAATTGTTTCTAAGGTTGTATTATTAGATGAATTGTTTGTAAGATTGTATTATAGGACGAATACACAGTCATTTTCAGTTCAGACTGAGCCTCCTGTTAAAACATTGTTCATGGCTGACAAACTACTATGACAAACTACAATATGCTTTTTTTATATAAAAACAAACTATCTTATTTTGCCTTGTGCTACAATAGTTTGTAAGGTTGAATTTTGAATGGATACATCATTTTCGCTAAGACCGAGCCTCCGTCAAAACCGACAAAATCAGTCATTTTCAATTCGACTAGCCTCCGACAAACCATTCTAAAACTAAAACCAAACAAATACAGCAGGCACAAAAATCAAAATTGCTTGAAAAATTCATTTCCTAAATCACAAAGATGTTTAATCTCATCTTCGAGGCAACGATGTTCCTTCCCATTAGGATTGAAACGTGGTCCTATGATAAAAAATGTTTAAAAGATGATGTTTTATAATAAAACTAAATGTTGATAGAATTGCATAATTTATATTTGTTCTTATATTACACAATTAGTTAGGAATTTTGAAGAAACTAACCTGACAAAATAAATTATGCTTCAAGAACTATGAAGCATAAATATTGTAATTTTATAAATGAAAACTTTTACTAAGACAATGGTTTAGTAAAACCCTTTGTTTCATAAAATTAATTGGTTTGTAGTTTTTTAAATAAATTTATACTTATTGTTTTGTTATAACTTTGCACTTTTATTTACTACGTGCATTTCCTTTGTTTTAATGACTGTTTTGGTTATTTTATTAAATTTAAATATAGTGTATATTGAAATATATTACACAAACACTCAATTATATTATTATAAAGTGTCAAACCAAAAAATATTTTAAAATTTATAATGTGATTTGACTTTTATATGATTGTGATTCATTGACCGTAAAAATATTTTATATTGTCGCACCATTCTTTTTTCTATTTTATTTCAACAAATATTTTCTTTATCATTTCAAAATATTTATAATAAAAATGCAATATATTGCCTCAAATATAATAGGAGAAAAACTCCAAATGTTCCTAAAAATAAATCATAATAATATTTGTGGTGGTAAAAAATTTCTACTAAAAGTAATCTTGTATAAAATTGTCTTTTATTTTTATGACTCAAATTGCTGACAAATCACAATATTTTTCAAATTTTACATAAAAAGCTTGTTAATGTTTTTAAATTTTTTGAAAAAAAAAAAATATCGTCCGTTATGCTAGTGACTTGTAAAACCTTTGCAAGAAAATCCCACTAATGTAATCAAATAAAAGTTTGTTTCGTTCGAAACAGACAAAACCATCCCTAAATTATTAAAAACAAATATTGGTGTGTTCTTTTAACAATATTGTGTATACAAAAAAAAAATACAATAAATCTAGAAAGACAAATCGAGACGGATAACTAAAGTAATGGTATTTCTCACCTAAGTTTAAAGAAGTGATTGATTTTTATGCAATTATTTAGAAAGCCTAAATTATTTGATAGAGTATATGTCTTTTTTATTTTACATATTGATGAGTAATAGATATGTAATACATAAATTTAATTGTGGTTAAAATGTACTATCGCATTGTATTTTGAAAATATAGCGTTAAATTTAAAATAAAATATCACCTAAACACGTGTTTTGTACGGGATTAAAGTACCAATTTATGCCTTGTGCTACAATTATGTTAGAGAGTTGTTGTATTATTTTACTGTGCCTTGTGCTACAATTGTTTCTAAGGTTGTATTATTAGATGAATTGTTTGTAAGATTGTATTATAGGACTAATACAGTCATTTTCGTCACACCGAGCCTCCCGTTAAAACATTGTTCATGGTCGACAAACTACTATGACAAACTACAATATGCTTTTTTTATATAAAAACAAACTATCTTATTTTGCCTTGTGCTACAATAGTTTGTAAGGTTGAATTTTTGAATGGATACACAGTCATTTTCAGTTAAGACCGAGCCTCCTGTCAAAACCAGACAAAATCACCATTTTCAATTCGACTAGCCTCCGACAAACCATTCTAAAACTAAAACCAAACAAATACAGGAAGGCACAAAAAATCAAAATTGCTTGAAAAATTCATTTCCTAAATCACCAGCATGTTTAATCTCATCTTCAGAGGCAACGATGTTCCTTCCCATTAGGATTGAAACGTGGTCCTATGATAAAAAAATGTTTAAAAGATGATGTTTTATAATAAAACTAAATGTTGATAGAATTGCATAATTTATATTTGTTCTTATATTACACAATTAGTTAGGAATTTTGAAGAAACTAACCGAGACAAAATAAAATATGCTTCAAGAACTATGAAGCATAAATATTGTAATTTTATAAATGAAAACTTTTACTAAGACAATGGTTTAGTAAAAACCCTTTGTTTCATAAAATTAATTGGTTTGTAGTTTTTTCTAAATGAATTTATACTTATTGTTTCGGTTATAACTTTGCACTTTTATTTACTACGTGCATTTCCTTTGTTTTAATGATCTTTTGGTTATTTTATTAAATTTAAATATAGTGTATATTGAAATATATTACACAAACACTCAATTATATTATTTTAAAGTGTCAAACCAAAAAATATTTTAAAATTTATAATGTGATTTGACTTTTTATATGATTGTGATTCATTGACCGTGTAAAATATTTTATATTGTCAGCACCATTCTTTTTTCTATTTTATTTCAACAAATATTTTCTTTATCATTTCAAAATATTTATAATAAAAATGCAATATATTGCCTCAAATATAATAGGAGAAAAAGCTCCAAATGTTCCTAAAAATAAATCATAATACTATTTGTGGTGGTAAAAAATTTCTACTAAAAGTAATCTTGTATAAAATTGTCTTTTTTTTTTATGACTCAAATTGCTGACAAATCACAATATTTTGCAAATTTTACATAAAAAGCTTGTTAATGTTTTTAAATTTTTTGAAGAAAAAAAAAATCGTCCGTTATGCTAGTGACTTGTAAAACCTTTGCAAGAAAATCCCACTAATGTAATCAAATAAAAGTTTGTTTGCTCAAAGACAAAACCATCCCTAAATTATTAAAAACAAATATTGGTGTTTTAACAATATTGTGTATAAAAAAAAATACAATAAATCTAGAAAGACAAATCGAGACGGATAACTAAAGTAATGGTATTTCTCACCTAAGTTTAAAGAAGTGATTGATTTTTATGCAATTATTTAGAAAGCCTAAATTATTTGATAGAGTATATGTCTTTTTTATTTTACATATTGATGAGTAATAGATATGTAATACATAAATTTAATTGTGGTTAAAATGTACTATCGCTTTGTATTTTGAAAATATAGCGTTAAATTTAAAATAAAATATCACCTAAACACGTGTTTTGTACGGGATTAAAGTACCAATTTATGCCTTGTGCTACAATTATGTTAGAGAGTTGTTGTATTATTTTACTGTGCTTGTGCTACAATTGTTTCTAAGGTTGTATTATTAGATGAATTGTTTGTAAGATTGTATTATAGGACGAATACATCATTTTCGCCTGATGAGCCTGTTAAAACATTGTTCATGGTCGACAAACTACTATGACAAACTACAATATGCTTTTTTTATATAAAACAAACTATCTTATTTTGCCTTGTGCTACAATAGTTTGTAAGGTTGAATTTTGAATGGATACATCATTTTCGTTAAGACCGAGCCTCCTGTCAAAACCGACAAAATCACCATTTTCAATTCAGACTAGCCTCCGACAAACCATTCTAAAACTAAAACCAAACAAATACAGCGAACAGCACAAAAATCAAAATTGCTTGAAAAATTCATTTCCTAAATCACCAAAGATGTTTAATCTCATCTTCAGAGGCAACGATGTTCCTTCCCATTAGGATTGAAACGTGGTCCTATGATAAAAAAATGTTTAAAAGATGATGTTTTATAATAAAACTAAATGTTGATAGAATTGCATAATTTATATTCGTTCTTATATTACACAATTAGTTAGGAATTTTGAAGAAACTAACCGAGACAAAATAAAATATGCTTCAAGAACTATGAAGCATAAATATTGTAATTTTATAAATGAAAACTTTTACTAAGACAATGGTTTAGTAAAAACCCTTTGTTTCATAAAATTAATTGGTTTTTAGTTTTTTGTAAATGAATTTATACTTATTGTTTCGGTTATAACTTTGCACTTTTATTTACTACGTGCATTTCCTTTGTTTTAATGACTGTTTTGGTTATTTTATTAAATTTAAATATAGTGTATATTGAAATATATTACACAAACACTCAATTATATTATTTTAAAGTGTCAAACCAAAAAATATTTTAAAATTTATAATGTGATTTGACTTTTTATATGATTGTGATTCATTGACCGTGTAAAAATATTTTATATTGTCAGTGCACCATTCTTTTTTCTATTTTATTTCAACAAATATTTTCTTTATCATTTCAAAATATTTATAATAAAAATGCAATATATTGCCTCAAATATAATAGGAGAAAAGCTCCAAATGTTCCTAAAAATAAATCATAATACTATTTGTGGTGGTAAAAAATTTCTACTAAAAGTAATCTTGTATAAAATTGTCTTTTTTTTTTATGACTCAAATTGCTGACAAATCACAATATTTTGCAAATTTTACATAAAAAGCTTGTTAATGTTTTTAAATTTTTTGAAAAAAAAAAATATCGTCCGTTATGCTAGTGACTTGTAAAACCTTTGCAAGAAAATCCCACTAATGTAATCAAATAAAAGTTTGTTTCGTTCGAAACAGACAAAACCATCCCTAAATTATTAAAAACAAATATTGGTGTTTTCTTTTAACAATATTGTGTATACAAAAAAAATACAATAAATCTAGAAAGACAAATCAGAGACGGATAACTAAAGTAATGGTATTTCTCACCTAAGTTTAAAGAAGTGATTGATTTTTTATGCAATTATTTAGAAAGCCTAAATTATTTGATAGAGTATATGTCTTTTTTTATTTTACATATTGATGAGTAATAGATATGTAATACATAAATTTAATTGTGGTTAAAATGTACTATCGCTTTGTATTTTGAAAATATAGCGTTAAATTTAAAATAAAATATCACCTAAACACGTGTTTTGTACGGGATTAAAGTACCAATTTATGCCTTGTGCTACAATTATGTTAGAGAGTTGTTGTATTATTTTACTGTGCCTTGTGCTACAATTGTTTCTAAGGTTGTATTATTAGATGAATTGTTTGTAAGATTGTATTATAGGACGAATACACAGTCATTTTCAGTTCAGACTGAGCCTCCTGTTAAAACATTGTTCATGGCTGACAAACTACTATGACAAACTACAATATGCTTTTTTTATATAAAAACAAACTATCTTATTTTGCCTTGTGCTACAATAGTTTGTAAGGTTGAATTTTTGAATGGATACACAGTCATTTTCAGTTAAGACCGAGCCTCCTGTCAAAACCAGACAAAATCAGTCATTTTCAATTCAGACTAGCCTCCGACAAACCATTCTAAAACTAAAACCAAACAAATACAGGCAGAACAGGCACAAAAAATCAAAATTGCTTGAAAAATTCATTTCCTAAATCACCAGCATGTTTAATCTCATCTTCAGAGGCAACGATGTTCCTTCCCATTAGGATTGAAACGTGGTCCTATGATAAAAAAATGTTTAAAAGATGATGTTTTATAATAAAACTAAATGTTGATAGAATTGCATAATTTATATTTGTTCTTATATTACACAATTAGTTAGGAATTTTGAAGAAACTAACCCAGACAAAATAAAATATGCTTCAAGAACTATGAAGCATAAATATTGTAATTTTATAAATGAAAACTTTTACTAAGACAATGGTTTAGTAAAAACCCTTTGTTTCATAAAATTAATTGGTTTTTAGTTTTTTCTAAATGAATTTATACTTATTGTTTCGGTTATAACTTTGCACTTTTATTTACTACGTGCATTTCCTTTGTTTTAATGACTGTTTTGGTTATTTTATTAAATTTAAATATAGTGTATATTGAAATATATTACACAAACACTCAATTATATTATTTTAAAGTGTCAAACCAAAAAATATTTTAAAATTTATAATGTGATTTGACTTTTTATATGATTGTGATTCATTGACCGTGTAAAAATATTTTATATTGTCAGTGCACCATTCTTTTTTCTATTTTATTTCAACAAATATTTTCTTTATCATTTCAAAATATTTATAATAAAAATGCAATATATTGCCTCAAATATAATAGGAGAAAAAGCTCCAAATGGTCCTAAAAATAAATCATAATACTATTTGTGGTGGTAAAAAATTTCTACTAAAAGTAATCTTGTATAAAATTGTCTTTTTTTTTTATGACTCAAATTGCTGACAAATCACAATATTTTGCAAATTTTACATAAAAAGCTTGTTAATGTTTTTAAATTTTTTGAAAAAAAAAAAATATCGTCCGTTATGCTAGTGACTTGTAAAACCTTTGCAAGAAAATCCCACTAATGTAATCAAATAAAAGTTTGTTTCGTTCGAAACAGACAAAACCATCCCTAAATTATTAAAAACAAATATTGGTGTTTTCTTTTAACAATATTGTGTATACAAAAAAAAATACAATAAATCTAGAAAGACAAATCAGAGACGGATAACTAAAGTAATGGTATTTCTCACCTAAGTTTAAAGAAGTGATTGATTTTTTATGCAATTATTTAGAAAGCCTAAATTATTTGATAGAGTATATGTCTTTTTTTATTTTACATATTGATGAGTAATAGATATGTAATACATAAATTTAATTGTGGTTAAAATGTACTATCGCTTTGTATTTTGAAAATATAGCGTTAAATTTAAAATAAAATATCACCTAAACACGTGTTTTGTACGGGATTAAAGTACCAATTTATGCCTTGTGCTACAATTATGTTAGAGAGTTGTTGTATTATTTTACTGTGCCTTGTGCTACAATTGTTTCTAAGGTTGTATTATTAGATGAATTGTTTGTAAGATTGTATTATAGGACGAATACACAGTCATTTTCAGTTCAGACTGAGCCTCCTGTTAAAACATTGTTCATGGCTGACAAACTACTATGACAAACTACAATATGCTTTTTTTATATAAAAACAAACTATCTTATTTTGCCTTGTGCTACAATAGTTTGTAAGGTTGAATTTTTGAATGGATACACAGTCATTTTCAGTTAAGACCGAGCCTCCTGTCAAAACCAGACAAAATCAGTCATTTTCAATTCAGACTAGCCTCCGACAAACCATTCTAAAACTAAAACCAAACAAATACAGGCAGAACAGGCACAAAAAATCAAAATTGCTTGAAAAATTCATTTCCTAAATCACCAGCATGTTTAATCTCATCTTCAGAGGCAACGATGTTCCTTCCCATTAGGATTGAAACGTGGTCCTATGATAAAAAAATGTTTAAAAGATGATGTTTTATAATAAAACTAAATGTTGATAGAATTGCATAATTTATATTTGTTCTTATATTACACAATTAGTTAGGAATTTTGAAGAAACTAACCCAGACAAAATAAAATATGCTTCAAGAACTATGAAGCATAAATATTGTAATTTTATAAATGAAAACTTTTACTAAGACAATCGTTTAGTAAAAACCCTTTGTTTCATAAAATTAATTGGTTTGTAGTTTTTTTTAAATGAATTTAAACTTATTGTTTCGGTTATAACTTTGCACTTTTATTTACTACGTGCATTTCCTTTGTTTTAATGACTGTTTTGGTTATTTTATTAAATTTAAATATAGTGTATATTGAAATATATTACACAAACACTCAATTATATTATTTTAAAGTGTCAAACCAAAAAATATTTTAAAATTTATAATGTGATTTGACTTTTTATATGATTGTGATTCATTGACCGTGTGAAAATATTTTATATTGTCAGTGCACCATTCTTTTTTCTATTTTATTTCAACAAATATTTTCTTTATCATTTCAAAATATTTATAATAAAAATGCAATATATTGCCTCAAATATAATAGGAGAAAAAGCTCCAAATGTTCCTAAAAATAAATCATAATACTATTTGTGGTGGTAAAAAATTTCTACTAAAAGTTATCTTGTATAAAATTGTCTTTTTTTTTTATGACTCAAATTGCTGACAAATCACAATATTTTGCAAATTTTACATAAAAAGCTTGTTAATGTTTTTAAATTTTTTGAAAAAAAAAAAATATCGTCCGTTATGCTAGTGACTTGTAAAACCTTTGCAAGAAAATCCCACTAATGTAATCAAATAAAAGTTTGTTTCGCTCAAATGACAAAACCATCCCTAAATTATTAAAAACAAATATTGGTGTTTTCTTTTAACAATATTGTGTATACAAAAAAAAATACAATAAATCTAGAAAGACAAATCAGAGACGGATAACTAAAGTAATGGTATTTCTCACCTAAGTTTAAAGAAGTGATTGATTTTTTATGCAATTATTTAGAAAGCCTAAATTATTTGATAGAGTATATGTCTTTTTTATTTTACATATTGATGAGTAATAGATATGTAATACATAAATTTAATTGTGGTTAAAATGTACTATCGCTTTGTATTTTGAAAATATAGCGTTAAATTTAAAATAAAATATCACCTAAACACGTGTTTTGTACGGGATTAAAGTACCAATTTATGCCTTGTGCTACAATTATGTTAGAGAGTTGTTGTATTATTTTACTGTGCCTTGTGCTACAATTGTTTCTAAGGTTGTATTATTAGATGAGTTGTTTGTAAGATTGTATTATAGGACTAATATACGTCATTTTCGCCTGATCGAGCCTCCTGTTAAAACATTGTTCATGGCTGACAAACTACTATGACAAACTACAATATGCTTTTTTATATATAAAAACAAACTATCTTATTTTGCCTTGTGCTACAATAGTTTGTAAGGTTGAATTTTTGAATGGATACACAGTCATTTTCAATTAAGACCGAGCCTCCTGTCAAAACCAGACAAAATCAGTCATTTTCAATTCAGACTAGCCTCCGACAAACCATTCTAAAACTAAAACCAAACAAATACAGGCAGAACAGGCACAAAAATCAAAATTGCTTGAAAATTCATTTCCTAAATCACAAAGATGTTTAATCTCATCTTGAGAGGCAACGATGTTCCTTCCCATTAGGATTGAAACGTGGTCCTATGATAAAAAAATGTTTAAAAGATGATGTTTTATAATAAAACTAAATGTTGATAGAATTGCATAATTTATATTTGTTCTTATATTACACAATTAGTTAGGAATTTTGAAGAAACTAACCCAGACAAAATAAAATATGCTTCAAGAACTATGAAGCATAAATATTGTAATTTTATAAATGAAAACTTTTACTAAGACAATCGTTTAGTAAAAACCCTTTGTTTCATAAAATTAATTGGTTTGTAGTTTTTTTTAAATGAATTTAAACTTATTGTTTCGGTTATAACTTTGCACTTTTATTTACTACGTGCATTTCCTTTGTTTTAATGACTGTTTTGGTTATTTTATTAAATTTAAATATAGTGTATATTGAAATATATTACACAAACACTCAATTATATTATTTTAAAGTGTCAAATCAAAAAATATTTTAAATTTATAATGTGATTTGACTTTTTATATGATTGTATTTCATTGACCGTGTAAAAATATTTTATATTGTCAGTGCACCATTCTTTTTTCTATTTTATTTCAACAAATATTTTCTTTATCATTTCAAAATATTTATAATAAAAATGCAATATATTGCCTCAAATATAATAGGAGAAAAACTCCAAATGTTCCTAAAAATAAATCATAATACTATTTGTGGTGGTAAAAAATTTCTACTAAAAGTAATCTTGTATAAAATTGTCTTTTTTTTTATGACTCAAATTGCTGACAAATGACAATATTTTGCAAATTTTACAAAAAAAGCTTGTTAATGTTTTTAAATTTTTTGAAAAAAAAAATATATCGTTGGTTATGCTAGTGACTTGTAAAACCTTTGCAAGAAAATCCCACTAATGTAATCAAATAAAAGTTTGTTTCGTTCGAAACAGACAAAACCATCCCTAAATTATTAAAAACAAATATTGGTGTTTTCTTTTAACAATATTGTGTATACAAAAAAAAATACAATAAATCTAGAAAGACAAATCTGAGACGGATAACTAAAGTAATGGTATTTCTCACCTAAGTTTAAAGAAGTGATTGATTTTTTATGCAATTATTTAGAAAGCCTAAATTATTTGATAGAGTATATGTCTTTTTTTATTTTACATATTGATGAGTAATAGATATGTAATACATAAATTTAATTGTGGTTAAAATGTACTATCGCTTTGTATTTTGAAAATATAGCGTTAAATTTAAAATAAAATATCACCTAAACACGTGTTTTGTACGGGATTAAAGTACCAATTTATGCCTTGTGCTACAATTATGTTAGAGAGTTGTTGTATTATTTTACTGTGCCTTGTGCTACAATTGTTTCTAAGGTTGTATTATTAGATGAATTGTTTGTAAGATTGTATTATAGGACTAATACACGTCATTTTCGCCTGACCGAGCCTCTGTTAAAACATTGTTCATGGTGACAAACTACTATGACAAACTACAATATGCTTTTTTTTATATAAAAACAAACTATCTTATTTTGCCTTGTGCTACAATAGTTTGTAAGGTTGAATTTTTGAATGGATACACAGTCATTTTCAGTTAAGACCGTGCCTCCTGTCAAAACCAGACAAAATCAGTCATTTTCAATTCAGACTAGCCTCCGACAAACCATTCTAAAACTAAAACCAAACAAATACAGGCAGAACAGGCACAAAAAATCAAAAAATCACCAGCATGTTTAATCTCATCTTCAGAGGCAACGATGTTCCTTCCCATTAGGATTGAAACGTGGTCCTATGATAAAAAAATGTTTAAAGATGATGTTTTATAATAAAACTAAATGTTGATAGAATTGCATAATTTATATTTGTTCTTATATTACACAATTAGTTAGGAATTTTGAAGAAACTAACCCAGACAAAATAAAATATGCTTCAAGAACTATGAAGCATAAATATTGTAATTTTATAAATGAAAACTTTTACTAAGACAATCGTTTAGGAAAAACCCTTTGTTTCATAAAATTAATTGGTTTGTAGTGTTTTTTAAATGAATTTAAACTTATTGTTTCGGTTATAACTTTGCACTTTTATTTACTACATGCATTTCCTTTGTTTTAATGACTGTTTTGGTTATTTTATTAAATTTAAATATAGTGTATATTGAAATATATTACACAAACACTCAATTATATTATTTTAAAGTGTCAAATCAAAAAATATTTTAAAATTTATAATGTGATTTGACTTTTTATATGATTGTGATTCATTGACCGTGTAAAAATATTTTATATTGTCAGTGCACCATTCTTTTTTCTATTTTATTTCAACAAATATTTTCTTTATCATTTCAAAATATTTATAATAAAAATGCAATATATTGCCTCAAATATAATAGGAGAAAAAGCTCCAAATGGTCCTAAAAATAAATCATAATACTATTTGTGGTGGTAAAAAATTTCTACTAAAAGTAATCTTGTATAAAATTGTCTTTTTTTTTTATGACTCAAATTGCTGACAAATCACAATATTTTGCAAATTTTACATAAAAAGCTTGTTAATGTTTTTAAATTTTTTGAAAAAAAAAAATATCGTCCGTTATGCTAATGACTTGTAAAACCTTTGCAAAAAAATTCCACTAATGTAATCAAATAAAAGTTTGTTTCGTTCGAAACAGACAAAACCATCCCTAAATTATTAAAAACAAATATTGGTGTTTTCTTTTAACAATATTGTGTATACAAAAAAAAAAAAATACAATAAATCTAGAAAGACAAATCTGAGACGGATAACTAAAGTAATGGTATTTCTCACCTAAGTTTAAAGAAGTGATTGATTTTTTATGCAATTATTTAGAAAGCCTAAATTATTTGATAGAGTATATGTCTTTTTTTATTTTACATATTGATGAGTAATAGATATGTAATACATAAATTTAATTGTGGTTAAAATGTACTATCGCTTTGTATTTTGAAAATATAGCGTTAAATTTAAAATAAAATATCACCTAAACACGTGTTTTGTACGGGATTAAAGTACCAATTTATGCCTTGTGCTACAATTATGTTAGAGAGTTGTTGTATTATTTTACTGTGCCTTGTGCTACAATTGTTTCTAAGGTTGTATTATTAGATGAATTGTTTGTAAGATTGTATTATAGGACGAATACACAGTCATTTTCAGTTCAGACTGAGCCTCCTGTTAAAACATTGTTCATGGCTGACAAACTACTATGACAAACTACAATATGCTTTTTTTATATCAAAACAAACTATCTTATTTTGCCTTGTGCTACAATAGTTTGTAAGGTTGAATTTTTGAATGGATACACAGTCATTTTCAGTTAAGACCGAGCCTCCTGTCAAAACCACAAAATCACCATTTTCAATTCGGACTAGCCTCCGACAAACCATTCTAAAACTAAAACCAAACAAATACAGGCAGAACAGGCACAAAAAATCAAAATTGCTTGAAAAATTCATTTCCTAAATCACCAGCATGTTTAATCTCATCTTCAGAGGCAACGATGTTCCTTCCCATTAGGATTGAAACGCGGTCCTATGATAAAAAAATGTTTAAAAGATGATGTTTTATAATAAAACTAAATGTTGATAGAATTGCATAATTTATATTTGTTCTTATATTACACAATTAGTTAGGAATTTTGAAGAAACTAACCAGACAAAATAAAATATGCTTCAAGAACTATGAAGCATAAATATTGTAATTTTATAAATGAAAACTTTTACTAAGACAATCGTTTAGTAAAAACCCTTTGTTTCATAAAATTAATTGGTTTGTAGTTTTTTTTAAATGAATTTATACTTATTGTTTCGGTTATAACTTTGCACTTTTATTTACTACGTGCATTTCCTTTGTTTTAATGACTGTTTTGGTTATTTCATTAAATTTAAATATAGTGTATATTGAAATATATTACACAAACACTCAATTATATTATTTTAAAGTGTCAAATCAAAAAATATTTTAAAATTTATAATGTGATTTGACTTTTTATATGATTGTGATTCATTGACCGTGTAAAAATATTTTATATTGTCAGTGCACCATTCTTTTTTCTATTTTATTTCACTAAATATTTTCTTCATCATTTCAAAATATTTATAATAAAAATGCAATATATTGCCTCAAATATAATAGGAGAAAAAGCTCCAAATGGTCCTAAAAATAAATCATAATACTATTTGTGGTGGTAAAAAATTTCTACTAAAAGTAATCTTGTATAAAATTGTCTTTTTTTTTTATTACTCAAATTTCTGACAAATTACAATATTTTGCAAATTTTACAAAAAAAGCTTGTTAATGTTTTTAAATTTTTTGAAAAAAAATATATCGTCGGTTATGCTAGTGACTTGTAAAACCTTTGCAAGAAAATCCCACTAATGTAATCAAATAAAAGTTTGTTTCGTTCGAAACAGACAAAACCATCCCTAAATTATTAAAAAAAATATTGGTGTTTTTTTTAACAATATTGTGTATACAAAAAAAAAATACAATAAATTTAGAAAGACAAATGAGAGACGGATAACTAAAGTAATGGTATTTCTCACCTAAGTTTAAAGAAGTGATTGATTTTTTATGCAATTATTTAGAAAGCCTAAATTATTTGATAGAGTATATGTCTTTTTTTATTTTACATATTGATGAGTAATAGATATGTAATACATAAATTTAATTGTGGTTAAAATGTACTCTGGCTTTGTATTTTGAAAATATAGAATATTTATTTTCATGTGAGATGTATGACTTCAAATGTCATATTTAAAACATGAGGAAAATGAAGAATGTATTATTTCACCAAATATATTAGTGGTGGTGTTATCTTAATATATTAAAACTTAATACATGTTCAGGCGTTAAATTTAAAATAAAATATGACCTAATCACGTGTTTTGTATGGGATTAAAGTATACATTTATGCCTTGTGCTACAATTATGTTAGAGAGTTGTTGTATTATTTTATTGTGCCTTGTGCTACAATTGTTTGTAAGGTTGGATTATTAGATGAGCTGTTAATTTGTAAGGTTGTATTATTGGATGAATAAACAGTCATTTTAAGTTCAGAAGGAGCCTTCCTGTTAAAACGTTGTTCATGGCTGACAAACTACTATGACAAACTACTATCTGCTTTTTTATATAAAAACAAACTATCTTATTTTGCCATGTGCTACAATAGTTTGTAAGGTTGTATTTTTGAATGTATACAGAGTCATTTTTAGTTAAGACCGAGCCTCCTGTCAAAACGAGACAAAATCAGTCATTTTCAATTCAGACTAGCCTCCTGTCAAAACGAGACAAACCCTTCTAAAACTAAAACCAAACCAATACAGGCAGAACTGTAACGAAAAATCAAAATTGCTTGAAAAGTTCATTTCCTAAATCACCAGCATGTTTAATCTCATCTTCAGAGGCAACGATGTTCCTTCCCATTAGGATTGAAACGTAGTCCTATGATAAAAAATGTTTAAAAGATGAAGTTTTATAATAAAACTTAATGATGATAGAATTGCATAATTTATATTTGTTCTTATACTACACAATTAGTTAGGAATTTTGAAGAAACTAACCCGGACAAAATAAAATATTTCACTAGGTTTAATTTTTTATCTGACTCATACTCAATAATCAACAGTGCTTCAAGAACTATGAAGCATAAATATTGTTAATTTTAAAAATGAAAACTTTTACTAAGACAATCGTTTAGTAAAAACCCTTTGTTTTATAAAATTAATCGGTTTATAATTTTTTTAAATGAATTAATACTTATTGTTTCGGTTATAACTTTGCACCTTTATTTACTACATGCATTTCCTTTATTTTTATGACTGTTTTGGTTATTTTATTAAATTTAATAGTAGTGTATATAGAAAAATATTACACAAACATTCAATTAGATTATTTTAAATTGTCAAATCAAAAAATATTTTAAAATTTATAATGTGATTTGGTTTTTTATATGATTGTGATTGTTCATATACTTGTTCATGTTTATTTATGTCATTACAACTTGTATAACAACTAGGTTTCCCATAGCCTTCTTTTGGTCTTCATACAATAAAAAGTCTCTCGTTGAGTTAGCCTCTTATTGGGCTTCAGACAAAAGAACTCCTTCGTTGAGTTAGCCTCCCCTTGGGCTTCGTACAAAAGAACTCCCTCGTTGAGTTTAGCCTTCTCTTGAGCTTCATACAAGAAAGAGAACTGGAAATCTTTAGCAGCCTCCTATTGGGCTCCGTACAAAGAATCTCCATCGCTAGGATAGAACCCAAAGAGTATGGTTTCCCGGTGAAATCCCTCTTAAAGCCAAGCCAGCCATGATCTATAGCCTTTTCTTTGGCTCCCAATACAAGAACCCTCGATGTCCCTCGAAAAGCCTCCTTTTGGCTCACAATACAAGGACCCTCGATGTCCCTCGAATAGCCTCCGCTTGGGCTTATAATACAAGGACCCATGGGATTCTTAAAAGCATCCCCCTAACAATAACAAAACATTTCTCCTAAGAGATAAAACATGAATCATCTCTATGGAAGAAGTATCTCCTGTATAGCATCACATACAAATCAAACATTTTTCAAAACAAACACTTTTTTCAAACAAAACATCTTTCTTAACTTGGATACGCTTGTACACTCAAGAAAAATACCCAATGCTTACAATGAAATATTCAACATTTTTCAAACATTTTTCTTAACTGTAAGTGGAAACGCTTGTACACTCGAGCAAAACACCCAATGCTTACAATGAAAGATTTAAATAATCAAATTTTCAAAAATGTATGTGATGAAATAGATTAGATACATTTTTCATTAAGATGACACTTGTCATTGTCTCTTAAAATCTTTGCTTCGACTAGCACATAAGTGGGAACTACGATTGCTCTGACTTTCTCAACCTCCTTTTGAGAATACGTAGGCACAAGGTCTCACCCTTGGCGAACATACTTTTTTCTCACTCAAACCAAACAAACCTTAGTTTCCCTTAGATCCGAGCTATAGATGCTCTAATTCCCTCTAGGGGATATGTATGCAGAGGATCTCATTGATCTTTGCGAGCATAATCATAATAAATAAACTTAGGTTCATACCTAACCTACCCTTATTAAATCCAAAGGGAGAAATTTTCCCAAAATAACATAGCAAATAAAACACAAACGCACAAAAGGTCCTATAGAGTACTCTAGATATATAGGGTGCTAATAACTTCGTTTTATATAACTTAACCCTCTTACCCAGGTCACTCCCCCATGCGTTGTGTTTAGCTCACACTAATCGCATTGCATATCTTTTTTAGGTAATTTCAGCTTTCCCCTTTTCCTTTCTTTCTTGTTTGGAATCAATAAAGCTAGGTGTACGCGACATCTTTTAAACAAAAAAGATCAAAGTTAAATCGTTTTGAGCCAGAGATTCAAATTTCGATTTGATTCCCTTGTTCTTCTCTTTTACCGCGAACAATATGTGATAATTAATTTAATTGAGTGATTTGAATAAATATTTGAGTTATTTGAATATGTGTGTCATTTGAATAATTGGGTTTATGAGTTGAAATGAGATTATTTAGTATTGGGCCTAATTATAAGAATAGAAGTAATAAGGAGGTGTTAATTGTTAAGCCTGTTCGCGTTAAAAAGTGACGCGCGAGGGAATTGAATCAGAATTCGAATTCTCTGGCTCGAAACGATTTACTCTTTTGATTTGTTTATAAAGATGCCGCGAGCATCAAGCTTTATTATTTCCAACACAAGAAAATGATTATGAAAAAGGGGAAGTTGCAATACCCTCAATTGATATGATATGCATTACGAATAGCACGAACTAGACGCAACGCATTGGGGAGATTCCGGGTAAGGGGGTTTGTTATATAAAGGGAATAGATGTGGCACCCTAAATATATATAGTTATCTATAGCTTTATATATGAATAGTTTGATATGTTTGTGTGTTTTAAATTGCTATTTCTATTGTTGGGAAAGTTTCTCCTTTGGATTTTAAGAAAAGGGTAGATTATATGGGATCCTAGGTTTTGTTATTATTATGCTCGCAAAGATCATTGGGATCTTCTGCATACATATCCCTTAATGGGAATCAGAGCATTTGTAGCTCGGATCTAAAGGGAGCTATGGTTTTGTTTGGTTTGAGGGAGAAAGAAGTATGCTCGCCAAGGATGAGACCTTGTGCCTATGTATTCTCAAAGGGATGTTGAGAAAGTCAGAGCAATCGTAGTTCCCACTTATGCTAGTGGAAGCAACGGGAGGTTATTAAGAGACAAAGACGAATGTCATATTAATGAAAAATGTATCTAATCTATTTCATCACATACATTTTGAAGGTTTGATTGATTGAATCTTTCATCGTAAGTTATAGGTGTTTTGCTTGAGTGTACAAGCGTTACCACTTACGAGTTAAGAAAGATGTATTGAAAGATGATTGAGTCTTTAATTGTAAGCATTGGGTGTTTTGCTTGAGTGTACAAGCGTTACCACTTACAGATTAAAAGATGTTTTTGTTTGAAAAAAAGTGTTTGAAAAAAGAGTTTGATTGTATGTGATGTGATAGATGAGATAATTCTTCCATAGAGATGATAAATGTCTAAATCTCTTAGGAGAAGTTGATTGGATTAGGGAGATGCTTTTAAGAAGCCTGTGGGTCCTTGTATTGTAAGCCCAAGAGGAGGCATTCTGAGGGTCATCGAGGGTCCTTGTATTGTAAGCCCAAGAGAAGGCATTCTGAGGGTCATCGAGGGTCCTTGTCTGAAGCTCAAGAGGAAGCTATAGGGTATGGCTGGCTTTGGCTTTAAGAGTGGTTTCACCGGGAAACCATCCTCTTAGGATTTTAAGAGTGATTTCACCGAGAAATCATCCTCTTAGGGTTCTATCCTAGCGCGGGTGATTCTTTGTATTGGAAGCCCAATAGGAGGCTGTTAAGAGATTTCCTGGTCTCTTTCGTGTTTGATACCCAAGAGAAGGCTAAACTCAACGAGGAGTTCTTTGAACAAGCCAAAGAGGCTGACTCAGGAGTGTTGTCTTATATGAAGCCTAAGCGGAGGCTAAACTCAGTAAATGAGTTTTCTTATATGAAGCCTAAGAGGAGGCTAACTCAATAAATGAGTTATCTTGTACAAAGCCCAAGAGGAGGCTAAAGGGGAACCTAGTTGTTAGGCTAATAGTTATGTTATAACTGAACAGTTATATAAACAAGTATGATATGTATTCACAGGAGTTTATGAAGGAAATATAAACAAGTGTATAAAACGAGCGTTCAAAGCTAGTGTAACTTGAATACTTACAAGGTTTTAATGTGTACAAGGGAATGAATATGTACACGAAGGGGTGATTATGTACAAGGAAATGAATATGTACATAGGAGGGTTGGGACTTACACCGTGAGGGAGGCCCATTGGTTTAAGAGGAGTTTCACCGGGAATAATTCTTCTCTTAATACCAATGGATTTGGTGTATAAACAAGCGAATGAAAACAAACGAACGAAGTTTGTTTATGCTTGAATATTTACAAAGATGTTTGAATATGTACAAGGAAATTTTAATATGTACATAAAAAGGATTGGGACTTACACCATGAGGGAGGCCCATGGTCAATTAAGAAATTCGAGGAAAAAACTGGTTCGGTTTTATCTTCAAATCGAGTCGATCATGGAAAAAGGAGTGTAAGTTTGTTGAAAAGTTTTTGAAGAGGTTTTGAAAATGATTTTGAAAAGTGAAGTATATTCACAAGAAGTTTTGAAAAGATTTGAGTTGGTAAGTTTGAAAGAAAACATTTTTTGTAAGTATTAAGAAACACTTAAAATGTTTCATTTTTGACTTAATGAAAATATAATCAAAAGAAAATATTTTTGGATTTTTTTGACATAATCATAAAATAGGTATATTAAATGACAAGTGTGCAAAAAATCATCTCAAAATGAGAAGTTTTGAATGGTTTTGAAAATGTTTTAAGTTTGTTAGAAACTTGAGAAAAAGAGAGTTTTGGTCCTAAGGAGATTTGAACCTTGGACATTTGGCTTAGAAAATGAAGATTTTAAATTGAGCCATTTGTTTGACTTGTCATTTAATTACCTTGTTTAGGAGGAATTTTGAAAAAAATAAGTTTTGGAGAAAAGTCCAAATTGACTTCAAGGTTTCAAGTTGGCTTGCTCGAGGATTAGAAGCTATGGTCCGAGAAAGAGTTTCGGGTGTGTTGCTAGCACGGGAAGTGTGGGCTAGCTTGGGCTGCTTGAGAAGGCTTGCTGGGGTAAGCATTAGAAACTTCAAGTTTCTAAGGATAGAAGTACTAGAAGTACTTCAATTTAGTGGAAATGAAGAGCTTTAGGTAAGCTTAGAAGCACTTCGAGGTCGAGCCCAAAAGGATTCTCGAAGAACAAGCTCGAAGCTTGTGTTTTTAATAAAAAGGGTTCCTGTTTGAACCCTGGACCTATGACATAGCAAGGATTTGAAAAGCGTGTTGACTACCACTGAGGTGGCTATACATCCGTTTATTTATTTTCTTTCATGTTATTATATTATAAACGAATTATTTGAATTTGAAAATAAATAGAAAATGCGCAGAACTCCATCTTCTTCTTCCTCAAACTCTTGATTTTGTATCTTCTTCATTTCTCAATGAAATTGGAAAATGTAAACATCAAAGTTGCTTGTTTTAAACCCAAGAACATGATGGTGATGTTTAATTTTATTTATTTTGAACTTAAAATGATTAATTTTAAACGTGACCAGATGAACCCTAACTTTGAAAATGATTATGAAATCGTGTTTGTGCAACAAATCAAACAATTGATTGACGGTTTATGATCCTCAAAGGTGCAGAAACATGATGGCATGGTAATTTTTGAACTTTAATTCAGAAATCAAAGAGTTCAAAGTTGAAAAACTTACCTCTTATAAGCAGAAATCGGATTCTTGCTTAGAGTGTTTCCAGTTGTGTTTTGATGATGGCTATAGCTTCACTAGACCCTATGGAAGGTATTTGAATGCTAAGCTTGTTTTGAAATGGTCTGGAACTCTCTAGCCAAGTGCAACTGCAGCCACTTGAAGGAAGTTTCAAATTTGGAATTTGAGTTGTTACAGATGTGATCTAAGTGTCTGGATCACTTCTATGAAGTGTATGGATGATGTTTAAAGTGTTAAATCACAGCTAGCACGAGTAGATTAAGATATGGCAAGTTAAGGCATAATTTGCAAGCTTTTGGATTTTGAAACATGATTCTGAGTTTGGGCAGCTTTTCTGGTGGTTTTAAGTTTTAGACAACTTCTAATTGATATTTAGAACATGTTAGAAACTTAAATTCACTCAGATTTTGCAAGACTTGAAGATTGCAAAATTTCCCTCTTAGAACTTAGAAACTTGGATTTCAAGAAAGAAAGAGTGAAAGCTTGATTATGATAGCTTTGGAGTGGTTTGAAAATGAAGAAATGACCTCTATTTATAGGCCAAGAAATCTGAATGATATGGCATGGCTATCATTGAGAGAAACTTACAACTTGCTTAAGAGGTAAGAAGGAATCTTTTGCATTTAATGCAAAAGTTACTTTTCTAACCATGGATAGAAATTTCTCTTTAATTCAATCCTCTTCTCAATCATTCAAAACTGATATTTATCAGTTATAATCTACCTCTAGCTGATTACAAGGCTTCTAGAAAGGGAGATTTATGAAAAAATGACTTATAATTTTGAAGCATGAACTTGGAATTCCATGGTTTTGGAGCTCTATGTTTCAAAATCAAACGTATAGCTAGACAAAGTGTTTTTGCAAGTTCTTGGACATTTTGGAAAGCTTGTAACAAGGGCTACAACTTTCATGTTTTGAGTTTTTCCTGAATCCAAATGGATCTAGGTGAAAAATGGCCTAGAAAGTGAGGAAAAACCATATTTCTTAACACTTGAAAAATTTTCTAAGTGTTAGAAAAATTTCAAATCTTGACATTTTGTTGACTTTTTCACATTTCTTGATTTTTTATGATCATGATGGATTATTTAAAATGTTTTTATGATTGAAAAAGTTTGGTCTTGAAAAAGTTGACCAAAAGTCAAAGTTTGACTTTTTTGAGCAGATAAATTTTCATCAGATAGTTCAAAATTTGTCTGATGAAGAAACATGGACTTTTTGAAATGTTTTGAATCAAGAAATTAGGTCAAGATGTTGCATTGAAGATTTCAAGATCAATCTTCAAGCAAATAGATCATCCATTGAGCAGAAAGTCAATGATTCACTATCTTCGATCAAAACCCTAATTGGTCGATTCATGGTAGATCATGAGAAAAGTTGGGAATCTTAAGTTCAAATGTTGATGATTGATTAAGATATATCAATTTAGGTGAGTGGAAACTCAAACCCTAATTGATCATATCTTGAACATATGAAATTTTGAAGAAACCCTAACTTTGACTTCTAGAAGCCACGTACGATCTATTCTGTTCTGAAACTGTTAATGACGCAGTGATGCATATGTAAGGTGGTATCTTAGGTCAAAAAATGGGGGAATGAAAGATTCCCCTATTTAAGTTTCTTTAACCTGAGATATGAAGATGAAAATCTTCATCTCGATAGGTGTGAAGAGACTTAAATATCAGAATACGCAAATTTTGGACCTAAGAAACCAAAAAATGCGAATGATGCAAAATGATTGCAAAAAAAGTTTACCCGGGAGATATCAAAGAATGATATGATGGGGGAGAATTTGTGAGGATGACTCAATCTGTCTAAGATAGGAGAATCTTGTTTGTTGGAAAACAAGCAATATGTTTCACTGGGAAAATAGATTCACAATGTAAGTGAATATCTATTCCGCTTTGGGAAACAAGGAGATTACCTTCTGTCAACCTTGCGACAATGTTTAAGGTAATTGAAAATGATATTACCAATTATCAGCCTTGTGATAGTTTATGGTAATGAGCTCTGAAGATATTACCAATTATCAGCAAAGTGATAACTATAACATGGTAATTCTTGAGAAATTTACTGAGTATTCAGCCTTGTGAATAACAGATAATGATGGAAACAGATCTCAAATGAGTTTCTATTTTCATAGCTAAAATCCTTCTAGGGATCTCTCTCTTGAGAAGATGCTGACATTTTGATTGAAAAGACACAGGTTTTCTTTTAGACAGAAAGACAACTGCGGGGATTTCTTGAACTTTCATGATTTGAACTTGCTAAGAAGAACAATCATTTTATGATAAGTTGTAAGATGAAAAGAAAATAAGCAGCTCAAATGACGAGGCTATTTCTTATTGTTTGCAGGTATATTTTTTGTGAAATCTAGACCTGAATTGGTTAGAGACGAGGTTCTATCCAGGAATAAACTGGAAAGAAATGGTCAATCAAGACTTTGTATCCAATGAGGAATGATCTCAATTGGAGGACAGGAGAGAAAAATGTATTTTTCTGCTTGGGGATAATCTACTGGAGAGATGACACACCCACACTTTGTTTTGGGAATAAATGCAACCTAAACAAGTGATATAGAAGCAAACATTGAGAAATGCAGGAATGCATTAATGATGCTATTATGTATGAATGATGAATGTCTTGAATGTCATATGCATGTTGACGATACTTGAAAAGACAACAAAAAGGGTATTTGGGAAAAGGACTACGTCACAGTTCAAATAAATACTCAGCAAAATCTGCAACAATGGTGTAGGCATTACTGATGATGAATCTGAGTTGCATGCTTTAAACTTTTCTGGAAAAGGCATTTTACATGAAACCTTGTTGGGGATTCTTTTTGGATAAGAATACCGTCCTTTGATGATCTCTTTTAAGGAGAAGAAGACTTATTAGCAGTTGTTTTATCTTTCAGAGGTCGAACACTCAGGGAGAAAACTATTGAAGCTCTTTCTGTGTTCATAGTTCAAAGGGAAGATTTCGCTTTTATTTCAAAATTTTGAAGTAAAAATTCATTTAAAACTATTTTTTTTAGTTAGTTTCAAAAGTGATTTTCACAATAAAAAGCGTTATTTTGCAAAACAGAATAAAGCAAGAATTGCAAACAAATGGTCACAAAGCTCAAATTTTATTAATAGAATGGTAATCAGCCAAAGGCGTGATTCCATGGACTATTTACAAGAGTTGGAAATGATAATTTATTGGGAAAAGGCTACATTGAAAGCAAATAACCACTATTATCCCTAACAACTTTGAATTCCAACTGTGCTTGTTGCTTTAGAAGATTTGATTGAAGATCTGTTGATGGAAGATTCTTCAGATTGACGAAGTACGGACTGATGCAGTTACTTTGTCATTTTGATCCTTAATTTTTGCCTAGATTGCCTTTTCGTGTTTTCAATCTATCGTGATAATTTCGCTTATTGTCTCTAATTTTTCCTGGACCGCTTTTCGTGTTTTCACCACCGAGACGCTATTTTGCTTGCCGCCTTTTCGGTTTTCGACTTACCGAAATGTTTTGTATTTTTAGACAAAGTATTTCTTGAATGCATCAAGATTCACGTGACGGGATTTCATCACCGTCCATGGTTGTGAGAGTCATAGCACCGCTAGAAAAGCTTCTTTGACGATGTATGGGCCTTCATAATTAGGAGTCCATTTGCCCTTAGAATCGGTTGAAAAGATGTAATCTTTTTAAGCACGAGGTCTCCTTCTTGGAATTCACGAGGTCGAACCTTTTGTCGAAGGATTTCTTCATCCTTTGATATAATTGTCCATGACACAAAGCGGTCGACGCTTTCTTCAATTAAGTTCACCGATCATATCCGCTGACACCACTCGCCTCGATAACTTAGCTTCCATGAGAACTCTCATTGAATCTCAACTTCTACGGGAGCATTGCTTCCATGCCGTATACTAAAGAAAAGGAGTTGCCCTCGCACGTAAAGCACGATACCCATGCAGAGCAAATGGCGATTTCGGCTTTGTAGGTGATGACCATCTTTGACGATCTTTTGATGTTCTTGTTCAACGGCTGCTCATCTTTGGCGGGAGATGAGCTATGATGCTCAATCTTGAATTCCTCACACAGTTCTTTCATCATTTTTTTTTCAAGTTCAATCCATTGTCTATAATGATCTTACTTGGAACTCCATATCGGCAAATGAGGTTGTTCTTGATGAACCTCACAACCACTTGTCTTGTAACGCTGGCGTGTCGACCCATTTGGTGAAGTAATCAATAGCCACTAAATGAAGCGATGTCCGCTGGACGCTGTTCGATCATCTCAATCATGTCGATGCCCCACATGGAGAAAGGCCACGGAGAGGAGAGAACGTTGAGTAGAGTTGGTGGCACATGGATCTTATCTGCGTAGATCTGGCACTTGTGACATCTCTTGACGTGTTTACAGAAATCGGATTCCATTGTTATCCAATAGTATCTCGCTCAAGATCTTTCTCGACATTGCATGCCCATTTGAATGGGTTCCAAAGGACCCTTCATGAACTTCATGAATTATCATGTCGCTTCGTTCGTCCACGATCCGAGCAAGACCATATCAAGTTTCTTTTGTATAGCACATCTTCATTCAGAAGAAATTTCTAGAAAGCCTCCTTAGAGTTTTCCTATTGTGTGATGCCCGTGGGTACTCTTGAGTTTGAAGGAAGCGTTGATGTCGTGGAACCACGGTTTATCATCGATGACTGCTTCAGTTGCAAACACATATGCAGGTCTTTCAAGGCGTCTAATACGGATCTTAGGCATATCGTTCCAATGGTTGACTTTGAACATGGAAGATAGAGTAGCCAAGGCGTCTGCCATTCGATTCTGATCTCGAGGGATATGATGCAGTTCAACTTTGTTGAAGAAAGTCAACAAACGATTGCATAATCTCTGTAGGGAATCAAACCAAGATGATAAGTTTCATACTTGTCTTTGATTTGATTAATCACAAGGGCTGAATCTCCATATATGTCAAGGATCTTGATCTTCAAGTCGATGGCTTCTTCGATACCCATGATACAAGCTTCATATTCTGCGATGTTGTTGGTGCAATCAAATAGTAATATGGCGGAAAACGGAATATGAGAACCCTGGAGTGATGATGATGCCTAATTCCATTGCTAAAGACGTTAATCGCTCCATCAAAGATTAAGCCTCATCTAGATTCGGATCGGACCTTCTTCAGGTAACGGTTCATCACAATCTTTCATATTTAAGTACATAACATCCTCGTCAGGGAAGTCAAACTTGATAGATTGGTATTCGTTGATCGGTTGATAAGCTAAGTGATCGGCGAGAATGCTTCCTTTGACCGTTTTTTGGGCGCGGTATTGGATGTCATATTTAGATAATAGCATCTGCCATTGAGCGATTCTCCCTGTTAAGGCAAGCTTTTCAAAGACGTACTTGATTGGATCCATTTTGGAGATTAACCAAGTCGTGTGGTTGATCATGTACTGGCGGAGACGTTTCAAAGCCCACACCAAAGCACAACATGTTTTCTCGAGCATGGAGTAACGAGTTTCACAATTTGTGAACTTTTTACTCAAGTAGTAGATGGCATGCTCTTTCTAACCGGTTTCATCTGTCCAAGAACGCAACCCATGGAATCTTCTAGCACGGTAAGGTACATGATTAATGGTCTTCCTTCGATTGGAGGAATCAATATTGGTGGTTCTGACAAGTATTCCTTGATATTGTCAAACGCTCTTTGGCAATCTTCTGTCCACACAACCTCTTGATTTTGGCGGAGAAGCTTGAATATCGGCCCACAAGTAGCAGTCATTTGAGAAATGAACTTGGAGATGTAATTCAACCGTCCAAGAAACCCTCTTACTTGCTTCTATGTATGTGGCGTAGGCATTTCTTGAATAGCCTTGACTTTGTCAGGGTCAACTTCAATACCTCTTTGATTGACGATGAAACCTAGGAGTTTTCCAGATCTTACCCCAAAGGTGCATTTGTTAGGATTCTAGCGAAGCTGAAATTTCCTTAGTCGCTGAAACAACTTCAAGAGATATCCTATATGCTCTTCTTCGGTGTCAGACTTTGCTATCATGTCTTCTATGTAGACTTCGATCTCTTTGTGCATCATGTCATGAAAAAGAGTAGTCATTGCCCTTTGGTAAGTCGCGCCTACATTCTTTAATCCAAACGGCATTACTTTGTAGCAAAATATGCCCCATGGCGTGATGAAAGATGTCTTCTCCATGTCTTCGGGAGCCATTCTGATCTGATTATAGCCAGAGAAACCGTCCATGAAGGAAAAGACGTTGAATTTGCGTTGTTATCCACTAGCATGTCGATATGCGTAGTGGGAAATCATCTTTGGACTAGCTTTGTTCAAGTTCCAGAATCAACACACATTTCGACCTTTCCGTCTTTCGAGATGCACTATGTTGGCTAACCATTAACGATATTCGAGGTGACGAGGAAACGCCGAAGCTGAACCTCCTTTTTGATTTTGTCACCATGTTCGGGTGAACTCTTCTCGCTTTGTTTAATCGGACGCCGGTTTTAATGACAAGTGATGCTCCACAATGCTGGTATCTAAACCTGGCATGTCCTGGTAGGACCAAGCAAACACATCAACATATTCTTTGAGAAGATCTATCAGTTTTCCCTTGACGTTGCTGTCGAGTAGCCCTCAGATTTACTTTTTTTGTCTTCGTAACCTAAGTTGATTGCTTCCAAAGGCTCTTGGTGGGGTTGAATGATTCTTTCCTCGTGCTTAAGTAGTCGGGAAATCTCATCCGGGATCTCTTCTTCAACTTCTTCTTCGGCGTCAAACATAGGAAATTCAAAGTTGAGAGAGAACGTAGAGTTATTGTGTTCAATGGATTTGTCCATTTGTTAATCTGCAGGTTTGATTTATGTTTGATTAATTAACTCCTCTTTTTTTTAGAAAAAAGTTAATGTGAAAGTGTATGCAGATTATTTATTATTATTTTTTTGATTGTTTGTTTTTTTTGGGTTTTTTAGGATTACCATTTCCAAGAAAAAGGTTAAAAACGAAAAACAAACACAAAATGTGGAATCAAAACAACGCTTTTATTTATGATTCACAATATGAAACAGGGCCCTAAATACAAACCTATTTGTCTTGGGCAAGACAAAGAGAAATTATTTAAAAGCTAAACCCTATAAAACATCTCTCTGCCTTGGGCGAGGCGAGAGTTCAAAACAAAAGCAAGATAAACTACTTAGAACTATGAACATCAATCTAAGTTTTAACAGGCTTCCAATAGTGGCAAACTCCTTGGAAGTCTAGATACTCTGGTAGTTTTCCTTTTGGCTTATTTCTTGTGTAGACTTTGGCCGTTGGTCGAACAGGCTTTGAAGACTCTAGTCGGTTGGCCTTGCCTTTTGTGCTGCTGAAGTGATCTTCTTCTGCTTGATTGACAGGTCGAGGAGCATAGAATGCAGCATATGTGCTTTTAAGTGGCATGTATTCTGGATTCTTGGGATGTTCTTCCCAATCTTCTGAGTGAAGAGACTCATAGTTTGCGACGCTTTCCAACTCATTCCCAGAATTATCTTCCTGTTCTTCTTCAGTAATTGCGTTGACGTAGTAATAGTCAAAATCTGGCTTAACATCCTCGGCAGACGTATTAAAGCAGAGATCTTCATTTGGGATCTCAATTTGATGATGAGATCGAGAAGATGTGTATAACTCTTCGGGTTGACTAAGATACTCAAGAGGATAGTCTCATCCAGTTGGTTAGATGTCTTCAATTCTGATTTTTGAGCTTTCAGGTGCAGTATATCTCACCATGTAGTCAAACTTTCCACTTGGTTCTCCCAAGGTATCCCAAACTTCAGAAGGGATAGGTGGAATTTCATTCTCATTCTTTTGTAGGAACATGCCTTTGCATTGGTCTGTTGGAGGATAGAATGGTGCGTACGATTCTTCCTGGGACACATATTTAGAGCTATCAAGATAAGTGCTCCACTCTTCAAATTCAGAGAGATTGTCTTCATTACCTTCATCGATAAGAACATTAACCTCTTGAAGAACAGGGTTTAAGAAACCTGCACTGTGGAATACTTCCTTTGATTGGACGAAGGGTTTCATCCCTTTGATTGGCTTTTGGAAATACTGGAGCAAATCCGAGCCCTGTTTTTGTTTCGTTGTTGACAGGATTTATTACTTGTCCCCAACCTGCGGTATTATCGTCTTTCACTATCTACGTTGCTTCTTTGTAAGAGGAGATAGACGATCTATTTTTCTTTGCAGATTCACCTTCTAACGAGAGTCCTTGGAACTGTGTCCCTTCAACATCGTCGGCAGTGATGAAAGAAAAAGTGGACAAATGGCTTACTAGTAAAGTTTGTTCGCCGATGATGGTCACTAGCTTCCCATTTGTTGTGAATTTTAGTTTTTGATGGAGTGTGGATGTCACTACTCCTGCTTCGTGTATCCAAGGTCGTCCTAGCAAACAACTGTAAGCAGCTGGCACGTCCATGACCTGGAAGGTGATTTGGAAGGTATGTGGACCAATCGTCGTCATTGGAAGGTCGACTTCCCCAATAACGGATTTCCTTGACCCATCAAAGGCTTTGACCATTATATCATTGGATTTCATCGGCGTTCCTTTGTAAGATAAACGAGCGAGAGTCGTTTTTGGCATTACATTCAAGGATGAACCGGTGTCCACTAGCACGTTGGACAGAGAGTCTGATTGGCGATTCATAGAGATATGTAGAGCAAGATTGTGATCTCTTCCCTCCTCTGGGAGTTCTTCATCACTGAAGCTTAAATTGTTGCAAGTTGTTATATTGCCTACAATTCCACCAAATTGATCTGTAGTCACGTCGTGATCTAGGTAATCTTGATCTAGCACTTTCATCAAGGCTTCTTTGTGGGCTTCGGAATTCAGAAGTAAAAAGAGTATTGAGATTTTGGAGGGAGTCTGCATCAGTTGATCCACAACTCTGTACTCACTTTTCTTGATCAACTTTAGAATCTCGTCGAAATCTGAGTTGACGTTGGTTCCATCAGACGGACCAACGTTCACGTTTGGATTACCAACAGGAATTCCCAAGGGATTCTCAGGAGGTGTATCAATAGTGTTTTGTCCAACAGCGGGAGCAATGGGTTGCGTTGGTGGAAACGGGGTATACACACGTCCACTTCGCGTTACTCGTCCGATTTCAGCGATGTTAACAACAGCTGAAAGAGTTGGTATGGGTTTCTCCTTCCCATCTTCTATCATAGTTGTGTTGTACTTATAGGGAATTGCTTTGTCAGAATTGTAAGGAACGGGACCAGGTAGACAGATCACCAAAGGAGATTCTGGAACTTTTGGACCGTTGTACTCAACTTCTACACACTTGGGCATATTGAAGTAGGGGATAATGACGTTTACTTCGGGAATTTCCGAGTTGATATCTAAGACTAAAAGCTCATGCGGATAATGCCCTACCATACTCACGTCATAATCATTTCTGTTTCTGAAGATCTGAATGCCGCCAATGTCTATTAACCGTTGAAGGTCTGCTCTCACAGTTGGACATCCTCGAAAATTTGTAAAGCAGATTCTGCAGGCTGTGTAGTCATGTTTAGAAAAGGCGCCCATTGTGTTGAATGTATCGTAGAGCTGAACCAAGCTTTCTCTTATCATATTTATGTCAGTGATAAGATACCGATCTGTATTCCTAAGTATCAAATTCACGGTATGTCCACTATGATTGGGAAGTGGATTTGCATGTACATTCGGATTTGCATTCCTGAAGGAGAGAATATTAGCCCTCACTAATCTTTGGACTTTGGCTTTTAGTGCTATGCAGTGTTAAAGATCATGACCGTGCCTCTTGATGAAAAGGGCAAGACATATCTGCTTTGTACCACCAAGGTAACTTGTCTGGTAACGGAGGTGGTAATCTTGTTTGCACAAGATTTCTTTCTATCAAGGCAGGATATAATTCTGCGTAAGTCACCGGAATTGGATCAAACTGCGAGATTCTAGGTGTACGGTTCTGATTGTTGTTAAATTGTTGAGCCTGCTGTCGAGGCTGTTGAGTTTGTTGGAATTGCGGGGTAGTTCCCATGTTTGAATTTGTATTAAAAACTGGTGCTATGTGTATACCGTTGTTTGTGGATCGACGTTTTCCTTGGTTTCGGATACCATTCCAACGCTATGTTCTTTCTTCTTTGGGAAACCAGCCCAATTTCTTGGTTCCGCTTGAAGACCTATTTCTTTGGTTAGGCCCGCCGACTCCTTCTTCTAGTCGCATCCCCATGCTTACCATTTCGTGAAATCTCCGGAGCACCGCGACCATGCGCTCATAGTAGAATGGGCCAAGAGTGTTCAGGAAAACCTTGGTCATTTTTTTCTTCTAACGTGGATTAACTGGGCAGCGATTTCTCCAACGTTGGGCGATTCTTTGAACGCTCTTTTTCCTTTTGAGAAATAGAATGGAGTTGATCTCGATCTGGAGCCATGTCCAAATTGAATTTGTATTGTTGGACAAAGGCTTCGCCTAGGTCATTGAATGTCTGGATATTTGCACTATCTAGTCCCATGTACCACTTGCACCGTGAGACTGTTGGAAATAGTGAATGAGCAATTGGTGATTGTCATTATATGTAGACATCTTCCTAGCGTACATTGTAAGATGACTCGCGTGAATTTCTATATTTCTCAAAATCGGGGACTTTGAATTTAGCGGGTATCCTTACACGAGTAACTAGGCATAGATCGTGGGCATTCTTCCCAAACAATTCCTTTCCACGGATTGTTTTAATCTCAAGCTGCATCTTATGGAATTGTTCCTGGAGATTTTCCATTTGGCCACGAGGATTCGTGTTGTCGCCTGGGTTATGATAGACTTCTTCGTCCGCAGTAGCGTGAACTACAGAAGCTGAGTTTGTCATGATCGGTTGAGAAACCGACATAGTGACTTGCGGAAAAGTTACTCCATGCTACGGAGTAAATGCTGAGTTTTTTAAAGTAGGAACCTCAATCGTGGTTGCCTGTACTTCAGAAGTGGGTTGACGAAATCCAATGCCGAAATTGAAAGGCATGCCCCATGGATAACCTTCTGGCATACTAAAAAAAAGGATTACTAATCGCAATAATTAAACCGAGTAGTAGTGTTCTAAAATCGCCGCTGATTTTGATCGCTTAATATTGTTTGCTGATTTTGGGTAGTTGCCAACGAATTTACCAAAGAAGTGAGTCTCTCCACCTCTTCCTGAAGTGTTGTCACTGTGCTACGAAGCTCAACATTTTCTTGCTCAAAATGTTCCATTGCTTTTCTCCTATTTGCGCGAGTATTGTATCTATGAGCAGACTGTGAACGTAGTCGAGAAACTCTAAGACACGACAACTTGACGATCTTTCTCTCTGGAAAAAATTCCAAAAGATAAGACTCTAAATGACAAACTCAAAATGCAAAGTATGATGCATGCTTATGAATGCAAAGAGAAAAGAATTTCCAAAGAATTTACGCTAAAAGAGAAATTTCTAGTAAATATTTGGATGGAAAACACTTATTTTATTAATTATTGAAAGAAGATTACAACAATTTTTTTTTGGAGCATAGCTCTTACAATGATAAAATAAAACTAAACTAATTAAGTGTCTTCGTCTGATGAAGAACCAAATGCTTGATGCAGCTTCAACTTCAGGATTTCTTTCCCATAGTAAGCTTTTAGTTCAATTTTTCGCTTTAAGCTTGTTGATGACTTTCTTCCACTCCTCAGGAGCAGGATTGTTGGTTGTCATTTCTTCAAGCTTTCTTTTTCTTTCTTTGATGTATCTTTTGATCGCGTTATCTTTCCGACGAATCTTCTCATCTTTCTCAATGAGCCATTCAACTTGGAAGTAGAGCGTTTTCTCATGATCTTTGAACTGCTTCTTAAGCTTCTCATTTTCAAAGTCAGTCTTAAGAAACTTATCTTCCAAAGCTTCTTTCTCAAGCCTCATATTGGCCAAAGCTTCTTGGTATTCCCTCATAGTTTCAACGAGAAAGGTGGTAGGTTTAGATACCGCTGAGAACATGGGTTCTTCATAAGCATAAGGCATTCGGAATTCCTTTGCTCTTTTCTTCACCTAGGAAGTGTAGATTTCCATGGCTACACAATTCCTTGCATAACCCTTTTCTTTCCTTCGGATGTGATGCCAAGCTCTTATCATTCTGGCTTTCAAACCTTGGGAATCTTCCCCCTCATGATAAAAGTAGCTTTCTACCGTAAAACCAAGGGGTTTACTAGAATTTGCATACCCGAGTTGACGTCTCGCCAAGAATGGGTTGTAGTTGATTCCTCCTTTTGTACCGATGAGAGGTACGTTGGCAAACTCTCCACAACTTTCAATGATTTCCATCTCATTGTTGGCCAAGGTATACCAATAGATATCATCGCTTGTAAGAGAAATGAGTCTTCGAGACCAATGCCAACCATTTTTGTTTTCTCGGAAGATAGGAGACATAGGCAAGTGTGAGACAATCCATTTAAATAACAGAGGTACACAACACACGATAGTTCCATCTCCTTAACGATTCCTATGATGAATGGAGAAATATGTGTCACCAAGCAAAGTGGGAACGGGATTTCCAATCAAAAAGATCCTTATGGCGTTGATATCAATGAAACTTGGGATGTTGGGAAACAACACCAATCCATAGATGAGCAAAGCCAAAACAGCTTCAAAGGCTACCATGCTACCAGCTTCAGAAAATTTAAAAGCCTTCTCCATTAGGAACTTTGAAGTTAGTCCTAAGAGTTTTCCTTTGGTAGTTAGGTTTTTGTCTATCTCAGATTTCCTTAAGTGAGTCATTGCTGCAATGACTGGTGACTTAGGAATGGCTTCCAAACGATTGAAAGGCACCTTGTCTGATACTGAGATACCTAGGATGTGTGCGTACTCTTCCAAAGTAGGCATCAACTGATAATCAGGGAATGTGAAACAGCGATAGACTGGATCATAAAACTGAACGAAAGTTTTGAGAAGTCCTTCATCAACGTTAGTGTTCAAGACAGTTAAAAGAGTTCCATAGCGTTTTCTGAAATCCGAGGGATCTTCTACCAAGGAGGCTAACTCTTTTAACTTTCCTACATCAGGAATTCTAAAACTGTATTTCTTGGTAAATCTTCCTCTGGCTGGCGTCCATCACTCTAACCTAAAATATTTACAAAGAAAAATCTCTAAATTCTTTGGAAAATGGGAAGAGAAATGAAGTTTTTGAATGAATGCATGAATTCCACAGAGATTCAAACATGGTTAGTGGTTATACACACGTTCAAGCGTTTTAAGTCACGAGCATGAGGCCAATGATAAGAACCAAACGTGGGTAAGTTCTAAGGGCTTATTCATCTGTGAAACAGGTTCTACTGATAATACAGGTTCAACGCTTCTCTTTGAAATATTATCGGATTTGTTGAATACTCGAAGTCCAATAATATTTTTCAAGAAAAACTCGTCTGATCGTAGTCTCACATGACAACCATTCTAAGCTTACGCCTGAATAGCTTCTGCACTACATCCTAAATGGCTAGGATGGGTTACGTGTTCTACATCCACTCAGCTTCGTAAGTTCCCTCGAAAGCAAAATGTCTTTGCAAATACTTGCTAAACATAAATACTCCCAAGACAACCTCCACTGGGAGAGGGATCTCAAATTAACTTAGTAAGTAATGGAACTTCTCACAAGTTAATAGGACTATACCCCCACCTAGATCTTAAAAATGTTTCTTAAATCCGGGTTAGGATTTCTTTCCATCAGATGAAATCGAAAAAACACACAATAAAGAAAAAAAAACATATGCACATATGAAAGCTTAACCCCTTTCTTTTTCTTTTTGAAAACAAAAAAGCTTGGTGCTCTTGAGCAGAGTCACAATTTTTTGAAAATAAAAGTTTAGCGACTCCCAGCAGAGTCGCCATTTTTTCGCTTAAAAGTGATGCGAGGAATCGAATCGAAATTGGATTCTCCGCTCAAACGATTTACTTTTGATTTATTTATAAAGATGTCGCAAGCATCAAGCTTTATTATTTCCAACACAAGAAAATGATTATGAAAAGGGAAAGTGCAATACCTCAATTGATATGATATGCATTACTTAATAGCGAACTAGACGCAACGACCGGGAGATTCCGTAAGGGGTTTGTTATATAAAGGAATAGATGTGGCACCCTAAATATATATAGTTATCTATAGCTTTATATATGAATAGTTTGATATGTTTGTGTGTTTTAAATTGTTATTTCTATTGTTGGGAAAGTTTCTCCTTTGGATTTTAAGAAAAGGGTAGATTATATGGGATCCTAGGTTTTGTTATTATTATGCTCGCAAAGATCATTGGGATCTTCTGCATACATATCCCTTAATGGGAATCAGAGCATTTGTAGCTCGGATCTAAAGGGAGCTATGGTTTTGTTTGGTTTGAGGGAGAAAGAAGTATGCTCGCCAAGGATGAGACCTTGTGCCTATGTATTCTCAAAGGGATGTTGAGAAAGTCAGAGCAATCGTAGTTCCCACTTATGCTAGTGGAAGCAACGGGAGGTTATTAAGAGACAAAGACGAATGTCATCTTAATGAAAAATGTATTTAATCTATTTCATCACATACATTTTGAAGGTTTGATTGATTGAATCTTTCATCGTAAGTTATAGGTGTTTTGCTTGAGTGTACAAGCGTTACCACTTACGAGTTAAGAAACATGTTTTAAAAGATGATTGAATCTTTAATTGTAAGCCTTGGGTGTTTTGCTTGAGTGTACAAGCGTTACCACTTACAGATTAAAAGATGTTTTTGTTTGAAAAAAAGTGTTTGAAAAAAGAGTTTGATTGTATGTGATGTGATAGATGAGATAATTCTTCCATAGAGATGATAAATGTCTAAATCTCTTAGGAGAAGTTAATTGGATTAGGGAGATGCTTTTAAGAAGCCCGTGGGTCCTTGTATTGTAAGCCCAAGAGGAGACATCCGAGGGTCATCGAGGGTCCTTGTATTGTAAGCCCAAGAGAAGGCATTCCGAGGGTCATCGAGGGTCCTTGTATGAAGCTCAAGAGGAAGCTATAGGGTATGGCTGGCTTTGGCTTTAAGAGTGGTTTCACCGGGAAACCATCCTCTTAGGATTTTAAGAGTGATTTCACCGGGAAATCATCCTCTTAGGGTTCTATCCTAGCTGGTGATTCTTTGTATTGGAAGCCCAATAGGAGGCTGTTAAGAGATTTCTTGGTCTCTTTCTTGTTTGATGCCCAAGAGAAGGCTAAACTCAACGAGGAGTTCTTTTGAACGAAGCCCAAGAGGAGGCTGACTCAGCAGGGGAGTGTTGTCTTATATGAAGCCTAAGCATAGGCTAAACTCAGTATATGAGTTTTCTTATATGAAGCCTAAGAGGAGGCTAACTCAATAAATGAGTTATCTTGTACAAAGCCCAAGAGGAGGCTAAAGGGGAACCTAGTTGTTAGGCTAATAGTTATGTTATAACTGAACAGTTATATAAACAAGTATGATATTTATTCACAGGAGTTTATGAAAGAAATATAAACAAGTATATAAAACGAGCGTTCAACGCTAGTGTAACTTGAATATTTACAAGGTTTGAATGTGTACAAGGGAATGACTATGTACACGAAGGGGTGATTATGTACAAGGAAATGAATATGTACATAGGAGGGTTGGGACTTACACCGTGAGGGAGGCCCATTGTTTTAAGAGGAGTTTCACCGAGAATAATTCTTCTCTTAATACCAATGGATTTGGTGTATAAACAAGCGAATGAAAACAAACGAACGAAGTTTGTTTATGCTTGAATATTTACAAAGATGTTTGAATATGTACAAGGAAATTTTAATATGTACATAAAAAGGATTGGGACTTACACCGTGAGGGAGGCCCATGATCAATTAAGAAATTCGAGGAAAAAAATGGTTCGGTTTTCTCTTCAAATCGAGTCGATCATGGAAAAAAGAGTGTAAGTTTGTTGAAAAGTTTTTGAAGAGGTTTTGAAAATGATTTTGAAAAGTGAAGTATATTCACAAGAAGTTTTGAAAAGATTTGAGTTTGTAAGTTTGAAAGAAAACATTTTTTGTAAGTATTAAGAAACACTTAAAATGTTTCATTTTTGACTTAATGAAAATATAATCAAAAGAAAATATTTTTGGATTTTTTTGACATAATCATAAAATAGGTATATTAAATGACAAGTGTGCAAAAAAATCATCTCAAAATGAGAAGTTTTGAATGGTTTTTGAAAATGTTTTAAGTTTGTTAGAAACTTGAGAAAAAAAGAGAGTTTTTGGTCCTAAGGAGATTTGAACCTTGGACATTTGGCTTAGAAAATGAAGATTTTAAATTGAGCCATTTGTTTGACTTGTCATTTAATTACCTTGTTTAGAAGGAATTTTGAAAAAAAAAATAAGTTTTGGAGAAAAGTCCAGAAATTGGACTTCTGAAGGTTTCAGAAGTTGGCTTGCGTCTGGAGGATTAGAAGCTAGCTGGCTTCTGGGGCGTGAGAAAGAGTTTATGGGGCGTGTTTCTAGCTTTGTGGGCTAGCATGCTTCGGGTGCTTGAGAAGGCTTGCTGGGTAAGCATTAGAAACTTCAAGTTTCTAAGGATAGAAGTACTAGAAGTATCAATTTAGTGGAAATGAAGAGCTTCTAGGGTAAAGCTTTAAGCACTCGAGGTCGAGCCCTAAGGATTCTCGAAGAACAAGCTTCAAGTTGTGTTTTTTAATAAAAAGGGTTCGGGATTCAACCTCGGACCTATGGCATGGCAAGGATTTGAAAAACTACCACCGGGTGGCTATACATCCGCTTATTTATTTTCTTTCATGTTATTATATTATAAACGAATTATTTGAATTTGAAGAACAAAAAAACACAGAACTCCATCTTATTCTTCCTCAAACTCTTGAAATTGTATCTTCTTCATTTCTCAATGAAATTGGAAAATGTATACATCAAGGTTGCTTGTTTTAAACCCAGGAACATGATGGTGATGTTTAATTTTATTTATTTTGAACTTAAAATGATTAATTTTAAACGTGACCAGATGAACCCTAATTTTTAAAATGATTATGAAATCGTGTTTGTGCAACAAATCAAACAATTGATTGAGGGTTTATGATCCTCAAAGGTGCAGAAACATGATGGCATGGTAATCTTTGAACTGTAATTCAGAAATCAAACAGTTCAAAGTTGAAAAACTTACCTCTTATAAGCAGAAATCGGATTCTTGCTTAGAGTGTTTCCAGTTGTGTTTTGATGATGGCTATAGCTTCACTGGACCCTATGGAAGGTATTTGAATGCTTAGCTTGTTTTGAAATGGTCTGAAACTCTCTACCCAAGTCCAACTGCAACCACTTGAAGGGAGTTTCGAATTTGGAATTTGATTTGTTACAGATTTGATCTAAGTGTCTGGATCACTTCTATAAAGTGTATGAATGATGTTTAAAGTATTAAATCACAGCTAGCAAGAGTAGATTAAGATATGGCAAGTTAAGGCATAATTTGCAAGCTTTTGGATTTTGAAACATGATTCTGAGTTTGGGCAGCTTTTCTGGTGGTTTTAAGTTTTCAACAACTTCTAATTGATATTTAGAACATGTTAGAAACTTAAATTCACTCAGATTTTGCAAGACTTGAAGATTGCAAAATTTCCCTCTTAGAACTTAGAAACTTGGATTTCAAGAAAGAAAGAGTGAAAACTTGATTATGATAGCTTTGGAGTGGTTTGAAAATAAAGAAATGACCTCTATTTATAGGCCAAGAAATCTGAATGATATGGCATGGCTATCATTGAGAGAAACTTACAACTTGCTTAAGAGGTAAGAAGGAATCTTTTGCATTTAATGCAAAAGTTACTTTTCTAACCATGGTTAGAAATTTCTTTGATTCAATCCTCTTCTCAATCATTCAAAACTGATATTTATCAGTTATAATCTACCTCTAGCTGATGACAAGGCTTCTAGAAAGGAGATTTATGAAAATGACTTATAATTTTGAAGCATGAACTTGAATTCCATGGTTTTGAGCTCTATGTTTCAAAATCAAAAGTATAGCTAGACAAAGTTTTTTGCCAGTTCTTGATATTTTGGAAAGCTTGTAACAAGGGCTACAACTTTCATGTTTTGAGTTTTTCCGAATCCAAATGGATCTAGGTGAAAATGGCCTAGAAAGTGAGGAAAACCATGTTTCTAACACTTGAAAATTTTCTAAGTGTTAGAAAATTTCAAATCTTGACTTTTGTTGACTTTTCACATTTCTTGATTTTTATGATCATGATGGATTATTTGAAATGTTTTTATGATTGAAAAAGTTTGGTCTTGAAAAAGTTGACCAAAAGTCAAAGTTTGACTTTTTTGAGCAGATGAATTTTCATCAGATAGTTCAAAATTTGTCTGATGAAGAAACATGGACTTTTGAAATGTTTTGAATCAAGAAATTAGGTCAAGATGTTGCATTGAATATGTCAAGATCAATCTTCAAGCAAATAGATCATCCATTGAGCAGAAAGTCAATGATTCACTATCTTCGATCAAAACCCTAATTGGTCGATTCATGGTAGATCATGAGAAAAAGTTGGGAATCTGAAGATCAAATGTTGATGATTGATTAAGATAGATCAATTTAGGTGAGTGGAAACTCAAACCCTAATTGATCATATCTTGAACAGATGAAATTTTGAAGAAACCCTAACTTTGACTTCTAGAAGCCGCGCACGATCTATTCTGTTCTGAAACTGTCAGTGATGCAGTGATGCATATGTAAGGTGGTATCTTAGGTCAAAAATTAGGGTATGACAAAGCCCAATTTGAGTTTACTAGTTAGTAAGGTTTAAAGGAAAACATAGTTAGTTTGTCATTTAGTGGAATAGAAAAGAATTGAAGAGAATAGGAGAAGAGGAGAAGAGGAGAAGAGAAGAAAGAAACCCTAAGAAGAGAATCTATAAGAGGTAAGAGGGAGAATCTTCATTATTATTTGATTGTATGTTTTTGGGTGGTGATTAGTAACATGTTATAGGATCGAATATATCAATTTCTAAGTTTTGTTCACTCAAATTGAATTGGGAAAATTGGGATATTTATGAAGAAAACTATATTTGAGGTTGTGATTAGGTTACCCATGATGTATACATTTTAGATGATTTTTAATTGATGATAAATAAGCATTATAACTTATTTTGGGAAGAAAATTCGTGGCTGGAACTGAACTGTCCATAGCAGAATTTTTCTGCATAATTTGATGGTCGCTGAGCGCGCCTTAGTGCACGCAGAAAAATGTTTTGTTTAACTAATGCATTAAAGGCTTAGGGGATTGCTTGAATATGATTTATCATTAATTTCATGAATTCTAATAATTGTTTTGATGAGTTTTGGATTGTGTTTGGATGTGATTTCAATTAATACATGCTACTTGAATTAGTGTATGTACGTAATGTTTTGGATGAATTGTTGAGAATAACATGTGTTGTCTTGTATGTTATGTGTTATTTGAGATGTGTGATGATAGTAAATACTATGTGTATTATTTGTTGATTGTGAAATATGATGATTGTGCAAAATGGTGGATAATTCAAATGTGTTGGATTATTGTGGTATGCTTGATAATTAAGATTGGTGAATAATCTTAATTGCATATATTATTGGCTAAATTGCACATGCATTCATGGAGAGTTGGAACTGCAGTATTGGTGGCTTGATCCTTGAATGAAAATAGTAGCGGTGAAACTTTGGGTTCACAATGTGCTTGATCCTATATGGAAAAGAAGCAGTGAGCTATATATTCATATTGGTGGCTTTGGTCTCGCTCGGATCGAAGCGTGGCTTTGGTTCTAAGTTATTGAATCGAAGCGAGGTGAGCTTGATGTTCACGATGGTACCACATGCATGAGTCACATTGCATTAATGTCTCATGTGTCATTCAAGAATGTGTGTCGTATGTTAGAATTTGTGGTAATTGATCATCTTAATTATTTGATTGATTTGTGTTGGTGACTTTTATGTCATAAGTGATAAATGTGAATATGTTATACTTGGAATGTTTGTAAAATGACATTTATTGCTAATTAGATTATGAAACCTTACTTTATGGAATATCACTTGAAGTGTGGAGAATTCGTTATAGATGTTGTTTCTATATTACTTCTAATTTTTATACATTCTGATAATGATGTGAATTCTCCCCCTTCTGTTGTGATGTTGCCTCTATGTGGGTAATGTATAGGTTCCAATGATAGTGGTGCTTTGCACGAGACTAGTTGAGGACTTTATCTAGTTATCCTTATACTAGGTAGTGATTCATTGCTCTAGTCATGTAACACGGGAGATTTTATTTGATTTCATGTTATGACTTAATTGAGAGATATTTGTTGTTATTCTCTTTTATCTATATATGTATGAGATGAAGAAATGTATGGCATTGGTGCCTAGTATTTGTGACATGATTGGTAGTATGGGATATCAATCATTATTATTTTGTTGATAAATTAATTATTCTGCTGTGAAATGCATATTTTATTGAAGCATGAAATTCAAATATGTGTTATGATATATGACCAGGTGCATGATATGTTTGTATTGTCGATTTTCCATTGTGTGGAAAATAACATGTGACACTCTTTGTATGTGTGCATTTTATTTTACTTTGATTTATGCCATGATTATTTAGGATTAGAAAAGGAGTGTTACATGAAAAATCAAGTGTAAGAAACGAAAGGAAATTGAAATGAATTTTGTTGTTTTTAGTTTTTTATTTATAGTGATAAACTATTAAGAGATTTGGGGAATTGAGATGATTTATTAAGAGATTTGGGGAATTGAGATGATTTTGTAAGAATTATTAAAATGAATTGGATTTTCAAATAAAGCTAATCAACTAAAGGGACATTAATAAATTTGTAACTCAAATATAAGTTTATAGTATTTATATATTATAACTGAAACATAAGAAAATACAATTATAACTGTAATACATAGTATTTATATAAATTTATTTCTTAGAATTAGTTAATAAATATTTTCTTTAAGTTTTATAATAATAATTGTAACATGTAACATACTTATAGATTTATATTTTTTTCCTCAACATATTTACATAAAGAAATTGATAGATAATATTATTATCATTATTATTCCATTTAAATGGACAGTATATTATTATTATATTTTATTTTTATGATTTTTATTTTCTTAGTTTATAACTGAAATTGGAATAGAAATATGAACAGTGTTATTATCATTATTATTATTCATTACTTAAAACTAAGTTGTGGTAGACTAATAAAATCATGACAAATATTTTTTATAATGTTACTTTTTTATATGTAAACAAATCAAATATTTATTATAGTAATACTTTGGCTTAATTACAGTTTTGGTCTCTCTATTTTCCCCAACTCACGATATTAGTCTCCTTATTTTTGTTTTAAACAATTTTGGTCCTCCGTGCTCATTTTTCTGTTAGAAAGTGTTGAATTGTAGAATATAAGGGGACCAAAACTATTTAAAATGAAAAAATATGGGGATTAAAACTGTAAATAAAACTGATACACCTCAGTACTTTCTGGGGGAAAATGGGTATGGGAACCAAAACTGTTTAAAAAAATATAGGGGACTGATACCGCGAGTTAGAGAACATAGGGGGACGAAAACTGTAATTAAGTCTAATAGTTTTTATCTAAGATTTTATAAGATAACTTTTTAAATATTGTTAATATTATTATTTATTATTTTTATTTTATTTATAATAATTATATTCGAATAATACATTATTATTATTTATATTTTAAATAAGTAAGTTATTTTTTAAATAGAAAAATTTGTAATAGTGGTAATAAAAATTAATTTTTAATAGATATATAAAGTTATTTTTCATTTGGATATTTTTAATAGTTATAATTGAATCTTATTAATTTTATTATTAATATTATTATTATTATTTTATTTATAATAGTGATATTTGGATATTATATTATTATTCTTATGTTCTTTTATTATTATTATAATTATTAGTTGTAAATCAAATAAAAAATCATATTTATTAAAATAAATATAAAATTAGGGTATTTCCATTATCATGTAAAATTAGTCAAAATATTTTCAAAATAAAAAACAATAAAAATATCAATTTTTAAAAATAGACAATTGTATTGACTCTAATAAATTTTTAGAACAAAATAATTATATAAAATGAAAAATTATTTAAAATATTTTCAATATTATTTTTATTAGTCAAAAATAGTTATATATTTTTAATTTATTTGATATTTAAATTTAAAATAAATATATATTTATAATTATTATTATTATTATTATTATTATTATTATTATGAGTATTATTATTGTTGTTATTTGAGAATTAAATATTTTTGTATAAAAAATACAATTAGGATAATAAGATATAATAGTGTTACTTAAATATATTATTATTATTTATAAGTATGGTAGTTGGTTTTTATTTTTATTATTATTATTATTATTATTATTATTATTATTATTATTATTATTATTATTATTATCATCTAGATATTATTATTGTTATTATTATTATTATTATTATTATTATTATTATTATTATTATTATTAGTGCTGGTTTAATATTATATTATTATTATTATTTATTTTAATATAGGGTTTGTTACCAAAATGACATGTGGTTAGAGGGTTGTCATTAAAGTTGAAGTTTATAAGTTTATTATGTTAGAGAGTTGTTGTATTATTTTATTGTGCGTTGTGCTACAATTGTTTGTAAGGTTGTATTATTAGATGAATTGTTTGTAAGGTTGTATTATAGGATGAATACACAGTCATTTTCAGTTCAGACTGAGCCTTCTGTTAAAACATTGTTCATGGCTGACAAACTACTACGACAAACTACTATCTGCTTTTTTATATAAAAATAAACTATCTTATTTTGCCTGCAATAGTTTGTAAGGTTTTATTTTTGAATGGATACACAGTCATTTTCAGTTAAGACCGAGCCTCCTGTCAAAACCAAACAAAATCAGTCATTTTCAATTCAGACTAGCCTCCTGTCAAAACGACATAAACCATTCTAAAACTAAAACCAAACAAATACAGGCTGGCACAAAAAAATCAAAATGGCTTGAAAAATTCATTTCCTAAATCACCAGCCTGTTTAATCTCATCTTCAGAGGCAACGATGTTCCTTCCCATTAGGATTGAAACGTGGTCCTATGATAAAAAATGTTTAAAAGATGAAGTTTTATAATAAAACTAAATGATGATAGAATTGCATAAATATTGTAATTTTAAAAATGAAAACTTATACTAAGACAGTCGTTTTATAAAAACCCTTTGTTTCGTAAAATTAATTGGTTTGTAATTTTTTTTAAATGAATTTATACTTATTGTTTCGGTTATAACTTTGCACTTTTATTTACTACGTGCATTTCCTTTGTTTTAATGACTGTTTTGGTTATTTTATTAAATTTAATAATAGTGTATATAGAAAAATAATACACAAACACTCAATTAGATTATTTTAAAGTGTTAAATCAAAAAATATTTTAAAATTTATAATGTGATTTAATTTTTATATAATTGTGATTCATTGACCGTGTAAAAATATCTTATATTGTCAGTGCACCATTCTTTTTTCTATTTTATTTCAACAAATATTTTCTTTTTCATTTCAAAATATTTATAATAAAAATGCAATATATTGTCTCAAATATAATAGGAGAAAAAACTCAAAATGGTCCTAAAAATAAATCATAATACTATTTGTGGTAGTTAAAAATTTTCCACTAAAAATAATCTTGTATAAAATTGTCTTTTTTTTTATGATTCAAAGTGATGACAAATCACAATATTTTGCAAAGTTTTTTTTAAAAAAAGCTTGTTAATGTTTTTAAATTTTTAAAAATATATATATATTGCCCGTTGTGCTAGTGAGTTATAAAACCTTTGCAAAAAAATCCCACTAATGTAATCAAATTATAGTTTGTTTAGTTCGAAACAGACGAAACCTTCCCTAAATTATTTTTAAAAAAACTATTGATGTTTTCTTTTAACAATATTGTGTATACAAAAAGAAAAAAAATACAATAAATCTAGAAAGACAAATGAGAGACGGATAACTAAAGTAATGGTATTTCTCACCTAAGTTTAAAGAAGTGATTGATTTTTTATGCAATTATTTAGAAAGCCTAAATTATTTGATAGAGTATATGTCTTTTTTTATTTTACGTATTGATGAGTAATAGATATGTATTACATAAATTTAATTGTGGTTAAAATCTACTATCACTTTGTATTTTTAAAATATAGAATATTTATTTTCATGTGAGATGTATGACTTCAAATGTCATATTTAAAACATGATGAAAAATGAAGAATGTATTATTTCACCAAATATTTAGTGGTAGCGTTATCTTAATATATTAAAACAGAATATATATTTAAGCATTAAATTTAAAATAAAATATCACCTAAACACGTGTTTTTGTACGGGATTAAAGTACAAATTTATGATTAAAATGAATGACTCTAAGTGGGAAAATAAATTAGGTATCATTATCTATTATTCAAACTTTTATTTATTTATTTAACTTTGCCTTATTATGTTTGTAAGTAAACCGAGTTAGTTTTTTCATTTATTTTGAGATATTGAGTCTAGTTTGAATTTCTTAATTAGCTTTTTATTTTATATTATAAAAGATTTAAATTATTGAAATTTTGTTGAATAAAAAGGAAAGTATAACCTAAAGAAAAAAATATCTTATTGCTAGTGCGTGAAAGCACTTTTAATGTGGAGAAAATGAGATAATAAAAATAAGTATTATATTATCATTTAAATTGTGCAAATAATGATACAAATTATGAATATTTATATACAATCATAATTGAACTTGGGATTACCAATTTGGATTATATTTAATATTATATCTAATATCTCAACCTATCTTATATTTGATATTATATCTAATATCTTAACATACCACTCATATAATCCAAGTCGTCGAACATACACTAATCATAGTCAATAAGAATTATTTCTAATTTATTTCTCAAATTCATGAATATGTTGATCTACAATCCTTTGGTGAAGATATCTGTCAACTGAGCTTTACCAGAGCAGTGTCTTACTTCAAGTTCACATTGATTTGCCATTTTCCTCAAGAAGTGAAATCTAGTTTCAATATGCTTACTTCTTCCACGCAGAACTGGATTCTTCGCCAGATTTATGGAGAACATGTTATCGATTTGCAATACAAGAGGTTTCTTTACTTCAACCTTCATTTTTTTTAAGTCCTGATCTGACCCAAATTTCTTGACATGCAGCGTAGGATCTTGCTATATATTCAGACACGCACGATGATAATGCCACTACAGGTTGCATTTTCGAGCACCATGAGATTGGAGTACCAAATACTTGAAAGAAATACCCAGTTGTGCTTCTTCGATCTTCCTTATCTCCACACCAATCAACGTCTAAAAAACAAGTAATTGTAGCTTCTTTGCTTTTAGAGTCTTGCCGAAATATTATTCCACAATTTATCGATCTTTTTAAGTATCTCAGAATTCTTCTTGCAACCTTCATGTGACACCTTGGTTCACTCATGTATCTGCTCACCAATCCAACTACGAAACGTATATCAGGTCGACTGTTGTACACATACCTCATAGATCCCACAATTTGATTGAACAAAGTTACATCGACTTTGTCTTCCTCTACATTATTCTTTAACTTCACATTTAGTTCGACAAGTGAGGATGCAAAATTTGAATCATCCATTTTGAATCTCTTGAGTATCTCTCGACATACTTTTGATGTAGCATCATACCTTGCTTCACCATTTGAAGTCCCATTCTTAGGAAATAAGACAATTTTCTTAGATCCGACATTTCAAATTTCTCATCATCTGCTCCTTAAATTTCGACAAGTTCTCCAAGCTATTTCTAATTACTAGCAAATCATCAACATATAAGTAAATGATTGCTATATCTTGTGCCATAACCTGAACATAGACATCATACTCAAATTTATATTTTACAAACCCCAATTCAACTAAGTATGAGTCGATCTTCTTGTTCCATGCCCTAGGTGCCTGCTTGAGGCCATAGAGCGCTATGTGTAACTTATATACTTTACCCCCTTACTTTTGAATCACAAACCCATGAGGTTGTATGACATAGACCTCTTTGTCTAAAGAAACATTCAGAAATGGTGATTTCACATCTAAATGAAATATCTACCAGCCTTGGTTGCATGCCAATGCTACCATTAGTCGAACAATCTTCAATCTTACTATTGGGGAAAATACTTCAGAGTGGTCGATTCTTGCTCCTTGAAGAAAACCTTGAACTACTAATCTTTCTTTGTCTTGCCATCGGCCTATCTGTCATACCCCAATTTTTGACCTAATATACCACCTTAAATTTGCATCATTTCATCACTAACCGTCCAGAACAGAATTAATCGGGTGTAGCATTCACAGGTCAAAATTAGGGTTTCATCAAATTTTCATCTGATTCAAGAGGAAACCAATTAGGGTTTGAGTTTTACTCACCTCATTTGATCTATCTTGATCAAATCATCAACCTCTGATCTCCAGATATTCAACTTTTCTCATTGATCAATCGAGGATCGACCAATTAGGGTTTTGATCGAGGATGTGCAATCTCTGATTTTCTGATCAATGAATAAATTTTTTGATTGGAGATTGATCTTCATATCTTAGATACAACATCTTGACCTAATTTCTGGATTCAAAACATCACAAAAGTTCACAGACTTCATCAGTCAATTTCTGAAACATCTGATGAAATTTCATCTGCACAGAAAAAGTCAAACTTTGACTTTTGGTCAAATTTTTCAAGACAAAACCTTTTCCAACATCAAAATACTTCAAATGATCCATCATGATCATAAAAAATCAAAGAATTTGGAAAAGTCAACAAAAAGTCAAAATTCCCAACACTTAGAAAAATTTTCAAGTGTTAAAATTTTGTATTTTTTCCAAACTTCATGGCATTTTTTCACATAGTTCCACTTTGAATTGGAAAAAACTCAAAACATGAAAGTTTTAGCTCTTGAAACAAGCTTTCCAAAATGTCCAAGAACTCTCAAATCCATGGAGTCTAGCCATACGTTTGAATTTGAAACTTAGAGCTCCAAAATCTTTGAATTTCAAGTGCAAAGTTCAAGATTATAGGTCATTTTTGAGTTTCTTCTTCTAGAAGCAATGCCACCTTGCCAATTGGAGATTAGAACTGATAAATATCAGTTGGATGTAATTATTATAAGATAGGATCAAGTTGAATTTTAACACATGGTTAAAAGAGGAAGTTTCCTTTTGCATTTAATGCAAAAATGACTTCCTTGCCCTCTAAGGCAAGTCAAATTTACCAATGGCCAAACTTTCTCAATTATTTTCAGAACTCATGGCCTATAAATAGAGGCATCATTTTCAAATTCAAACACATCAAAGTAATGCCAAGACATGCTTTCTCTCTTCTTACTTGAAATTCAAGAAACATAGTGAAAATTGAGAATTCTTGCAATTTTGTAAACTTGTGAAAACCATGAAGAATTTTGGTGTCTAACATATCTTATAATCAATATATAACTTGTTTGAAACATAAGATTAACACAAGTAAGCTAGAAATCAGTTCACATGCCATACATAAGCTTGCCAAACCGCTTTAAGATTCAATTCATGGTTTGGCTTGAACAACTTGAGTTCTAATCATCCAAACATCATCAACATACATCATAGAGATGATGTACTTTTAAAGAATCAGAACACCTCTAATCACGATTTCCGCTTTGCTTTGAGCTATATGCAGGTCGACTTGGTCGAGCTATCCAAGCCATTTCGAGCAAGGCACCACTCATACATAGAGGTCGTTGGTGCTCAAGCAATCATTAAAACTCAATCGAAACACTCCTTCATCGAATTCGATTCAGCTTCAAGTAAGAGCTCGAACTTCAACTCCATGATTCTTTGATTCATTTGAAAAACTTGGCCATTTGTTTTCTGCACCCTCCACGATCATTAATCCTCAATCAATTGACAAAATCATCAACCATACACGATTTCAATTAGGATTTTCAGTTTTAGGGTTCTTCGTGTTCATCAGAAATTCAGTTATGTTAGGCTTAAAATAAATGAAATTAAGTGATGCCATCATGTTCCTGGGCTTGAGGCGAGCAAGTTTGATGTTTACTTCATTCAATTTCATCAAGAAACACGAAATCCATGGCTGATTGAAGGAATGGAGGAAGAAGATGAGTTGCGCGCGTTTTTTTTGAATTCAAAAATTCCAATATAATATTAACACATGGTTTGACTTCAATACACGGATGTATTGCCGCCCCAGCGGTTGCCAGCTCACTCTTAAGTCTTTGTGCCACGTATTTTCCCAACAGGTCCCGGGTTCAAGCCTCCTTGGGACCATTTTTTTTCAAACTTTGTGATTTTTTTCATATTTTTTTACAAACTTTGACATTTTTTTAACCAATCAAAACTCCTCATTTTGAAGTGATTTTTTGTACACTTGTCAATAAATGTATCTATTTTATGATAGTGCAAAAATTTTCAGAAAAAACTTTCATCTGATTATGTTTTGATCGAGCCGAAAACGACACTTTGAGCACTTTTCAAAACCACTTTAAAAGGTGAATTTTTCAAACTTTCGAATCCCGATTCTTTTCAAAACTTCTTATAAGTGAACTTCACATTTCAAAAACAGTTTCAAAATCATTTCTTCAAAACTTTTTCATCAAACTTACATCTTTTCCATGATCGATCCGATTAAACGATAAAACCAAATTCGTTTTCTCTCGAATTTCTCTTAAACCGATCATGGGCCTCCCTTACGGTGTAAGTCCCAACCAACATTCTTTATGTACATACATATTTTCCTTGTACATATCAAATTCTGTTCATGTACATACAAATTTTTACCTGTACATAATACAGATACTTTTTACTCAAACACAGATAAACTTCGATCGTTTTTTTTTCGTTTCGTCTGTATATACAACCGAATACCATTGGTATTGAAAGGAGCATTATTCCCGGTGAAACTGCTTTTAAACCAATGGGCCACCATCATGGTGTAAGTCCCAACTCTCCTATGTACATCCACATCTCCCGTACATAAATACTCGTTCATGTACATATTTACTTCCTTGTACACAATTTAAACTTGTAAATAATCAAGTTACGCTGGTTTTGAACGTCCGTTTCACAAACACTTGTTTATGTTTTAAACTCTTGTAAATAAACATCATGCATTTGTTTATATTTCCTTCATAAACTCTTGTGAATACATATCACACACACACCCTTGTTTATATAACTGTCTAGTTATAACATAACAACTAGTTTAACCAAATAAGTTCCCCACAGTATTAGCCTCCTCTTGGGCTTTATACAAGATAACTCATCCCTGCAGAGTTTAGCCTCCTCTTAGGCTTCATATAAGAAAACTCATTCATCTGAGTTTAGCCTCCGCTTAGGCTTCATATAAGACAACACCCCGTCGCCTCCTTGGGCTTCGCTCAAAAGAACTCATTGAGTATAGCCTTCTCTTGGGCATCATACAATGAAAGACACCAGGAAATATCTTAACAGCCTCCTATTGGGCTTCCAATACAAAGAATCACCCGCGTTAGGATAGAACCCAAAGAGTATAATTTCCCGGTGAAATTGCTCTTAATTCCAAAAGGATGGTTTCCTGAAATCCTTTTAAGACAAAGCCACCATACCCTATAGCTTTCTCTTGAGCTTCATACAAGGACCTCGATGACCTCAATGACCCTCGAATGCCTCCTCGGCTAACAATACAAGGACCCATGGGCTTCTTAAAAGCATCTCTTTAATCCAATTAATTTCTCCTTGAGATTTAGACGTTTATCATCTCTATGGAAGAAGTATCTCATCTATCACATCACATACAACCAAACTCTTTTCAAACTGTTTTCAAACAAAAACATCTCTTAATTGTAAGTGGTAACGCTTGTACACTCAAGCAAAACACCCAATGCTTACAGTTAAAAGATTCAATCATCTTTTTCAAACATCTTTCTTAAACATGTAAGTGGTAACGCTTGTACACTCAAGCAAAACACCTATAACTTACGATGAAAGATTTTAATCAGTCAAAACTTTTCAAAATGTATGTGATGAAATAGATTAGATACATTTTTCATTAAGATGACATTTGTCTGTCTCTCACTAACCTCCCGTTGCTTTCCACTAGCATAAGTGGGAACTACGATTGCTCTGACTTTCTTAACATCCTTTTGAGAATACGTAGGCACAAGGTCTCATCCTGCCGAGCAAATTTCTTCTCTCTCGCACCAAACAAACCATAGATCCCTTTAGATCCGAGCTACAAATGCTCCGATTCCCACTAGGGATATGTATGAAGATCCAAAGATCTTTGCAAGCACAATAATAACAAACACTAGGATCCCACATAATCTATCCTTCTTTAAATCCCAAAGGAGAAACTTTCCCAATCATAGAAATAACAATTAAAACACACAAACATATCAAACGTATTCATATATAAAGCTATAGATAACTATATATATTTAGGTGCTCCATCTATTCCCTTTATATAACAAACCCCTTACTCGATCTCCCAATGCGTTATGCCTAGTTTTAGTCACACGCATATCAAAATCAATTGAGGGTATTAATGCTTTCCCTTTTCATAATCATTAAATCATCTTTTCTTGTGTTGAAAATAATAAAGCTTGATGCTCGCGGCATCTTTATAAACAAATCAAAAGAGTAAATCGTTTCGAGCCAGAGAATCTGAATTCATATTCGATTCACTAGGCCACCTTTAACGCGAACAGGAAAAATGGCGACTCTGCTGGGGAGTACGCTGAATTTTGATTTTCAAAAAAAAATGTGACTCTGCTCAAGAGCATCAAGCTTTTTTGTTTTCAAAAAGAAAAAGAGGGGTTAAGCTTTCATATGTGCATATGTTTGTTTTTCTTTATTGTGTGTTTTCGCGATTTCATCTGATGGAAAGAAATCCTAACCCGGATTTAAGAAAAATTTTAAGATCTAGGTGGGGGTATAGTCCTATTAACTTGTGAGAAGTCTCAGTACTTACGGAGTTCATTTTAGATCCCTCTCTCAGTGGAGGTTGTCTTGGGGGTATTTGTGTTTAGCAAGTATTTGCGAAGACATTTTGCTTTCAAGGGAACTTATGTCGAGTGGTCAGAGAACACATAACCCATCCCGCCATTTAGGATGTAGTGCGTAAATTATTCGGCGTAAGCCTAGAATAATTGTCATGCGAGACTACGATCAAAGTAGTTTTTCTTGAAAAATATTATGGACCATCGAGTATTCAACAAACCGATAATATTTCAAAGAGAAGTGTTGAGCATGTATTATCGAGAACCGCTTCACGTATGAATAAGCCCTTAGAACTTACCCACGCTTGATTCTTATCGTTGGCCTCATGCTCGTAACTTCAACGCTTGATCGTGTGTATAACTACTAACCATGTTTGCCGCATTCATGCATTCATTCATTCAAAACTTCATTTCTCTTCCCATTTCCAAAGAATTTAGAGATTTTTCTTTGTAAAATATTTTAGGTTAGAGTGATGGACGCCGAGGAAGACTCACCAAGAGATACAGCTTTAGAATTCTCGACGAGGAAAGTTAAAAGAGTTAGCATCCTTGGTAGAAGATCCTCAATTTCGTAAAACGCTATGGAACTCTTTTTAACTATTCGAACACTAATGTTGATGAAGGACTTCTCAAAACTTTCGCTCGCTTTTACGATCCGCCTATCATTGTTTCACTTTCCTCGATTATCGCTGATGCCTACTTTGGAAGAGTACGCATACATACTAGGTATCTCAAGATTGACAAAGTTCCTTTCAATGGTTTGAAGCTATTCTAAGTCGCCATCATTGCAACAATGACTCACTTAAAGAAATCGAGATAGACAAAAACCTCACTACCAAAGGAAAACTCTTAGGACCGACTTTAAAGTTCCTAATGGAGAAGGCTCTTAAATTTCTAAAGCCTAGTATGGTAGCCTTTGAAGCTATTTTAGCTTTACTCCTCTATGGATTGGTGTTATTTCAACGTCCCAAATTTCGTTGATATCAACGCCATAAGGATCTTTCTAATTGGAAACCTGCTCCCACTTTGCTTGGTGACACGACTTTTCTATTCATCATAGGAATCGCAAGGAGACGGACTATCGTGGTGTGTACTGCTTTTCAAATGGATTGTATCACACTTGCCTGAATCTCCTATCTTCCGCGAAAACAAAGACGATTGGCATTGGTCAAGAAGACTCATGTCTCTTACAAACGATGATATCCATTGGTATACCTTGGCAGACAATGAGATGGAAATCATTGAGAGCTGTGGAGAATTTGTCAACGTACCTCTCATTGGTACAAAAGGAGGAATCAACTACAACCCATTCTTGGAGAGACGTCAACTCGGATACGCAAACTCTAGTAAACCTCTTGGTTTTACAGTAGAGAGTTACTTCTATCATGAGGGAGAGGATTCCCAAGGATTGAAGGCTAGGATGATCAGAACTTGGCATCACATTCGAAGGAAAGAAAAAGGTAAGGCAAAGAATTGTGTAGCCATGGAAACCTACACTTCTTGGGTAAAGAAAAGAGCGAAGGAATTTTGAATGCCTTACGCTTACGAAGAACCCATGTTCTCAGCAGCTTCTAAATCAACAATTTATCCCGTCGAGACTATGGGAGAATACCAGGAAGCTTTGGCTAAGGTAAGACTTGAGAAAGAAGTTTTGGAAGAGAAATTCCTTAAGACTGATCTCGAGAACGAGAAGCTTAAGAAGCAAGTCAAAGATCATGAAAAGACGTTTTACTTCCAGGATGAATGGCTCATAGAAAAAGATGAGAAGATTCGTCAGAAAGATAACGCGATCAAGAGATATATCAAAGAGAGGAAAAGAAAGCTTGAGGAAATGACAACTAGTGATCCCGCTCCCGACGAGTGGAAGAAAGTCATTAGCAAGCTAAAAGCCGAGAAAGTTGAACTAAAAGCTCACTATGGAAAGGAAATCCTGAAGTTGAAGCTACATCAAGCCTTTGGATCTTCATCCGACGAGGACGATTAATTAGTTTAGTTTGTAATTTTTATCATTTATTTTATCATTTGTGTGAGCAATGCTCAAAAACAAAATTGTTGTAATCTTCTTTCAATAATCAATAAATGTGTGTTTTCCATCCAAATATTTTCCAGAAATTTCTCTTTTAGCGTAAATTCTTTGGAAATCTTTCTTTACATTCATAATCATGCATCATACTTTGCATATTGAGTCTATTGTCTAGAGTCTTATCTTTCCACAGTTTCAACAGAAAAGGAAAAGATCGTCAAGCTGTCGCGTCTTAGAGTTTCTCGACCACGTCCACAGCCAACTCGAACATACGATACACGTTCAAAAAGAAGGAAAGTAATGGAGGGATTTGAGCAAGAAAATGTTGAGTCAGAGCACAAGAACAACACCGCAAGAAGAAGTAGAGAGACTCACGCCTTTGGTCAACTCATCATTGCAGCAAGAAAGTCAACAAGCGACATCGAGCACCAAAATCAAGCAATATCTGAGGTTACTACTACTCCGCCAATCACATACCAAGAGTTCACTCTTCAGTATGCCAGAAGGCTATCCATGGGGCATGCCTTTCAACTTTGGCATCGGATTTCGCCAACCGACTTCTCAAATACAAACAACTACGCTTGAAATACCTACTTTGCAGCAAAACTCAACACTTACTCCACAGCGTGGAGTAACTCTTCCTCAAGTAACAATGACGGTTTCTCAACCAATCATGACGAACTCAGCTTCCGTAGTGCACACTACCATGGACGAAGAAGTTCACCATATTCCAGGCGATAACACGAATTCACGTGGTTCGATGGAGAATCTCCAGGAACAACTCCTCAAAATGCAGCTTGAAATTAAAATGATCCGTGGAAAAGAACTGTTGGGAAAACGCCAGATCCGTGTTTAGTTCCTCGCGAAGGATACTCGCAAAATTCAAAGTCCCCGACTTTGAAAATACAAAGGAAACTCCTGTCCACGAGTCATCTCACGATGTATGCCAGAAAATGTCTACATACAACGACGATCACCGCTTGTTAATCCATTACTTCCAAGATTCCTTACTGTCCGATCAAGTGGTACATGGGGTTAGACAATAAGTATCCAAACATTCAATGACTTAGGTGAAGCCTTCAGACAGCAATATAAGTTCAACTTGATATGGCCCGATCGATCAACTCCGCCCATGTCTCGTAAAGAAAGAGAGACATTCAAAGAGTACGAACGATGGAGGGAAATTGCCCAAGTCAACCCACCATTGGAAAAAAGAGATGACTAAGGTTTTCTTAAACACTCTTGGCTCATTCTACTACGAACGAATGATCGCTAGCTCCCGGAGATTTCACCGAAATGGTAAGCATGGGAATGCGCTAGAAGAGGAGTTCGAACCGGACGCCTAACCAAGGAGGCGGATCTTCTAGTGGAACTAGGAAGGGAACCAGCTTCCCAAAGAAAAAGAACATGACATAGGAATGGTATCCCGAGGAAACCACGAAGAATGTCACCAACAACGATGTGTGCTTATAGCACCCGCCGTTAACGCAAGTCCAAACACGTGGATTGCCTCAGCCCAAAGATACTAACAAACTCAACAATTTCGACAAGCAGCTCAGCAGCTTAACAATCAAAATCGTGCGCCTCGGGTCTCGCAATTCGACCCAATTCCAATGACGTACACCGAACTATACACTGCATTGATAGAAAGGAATCTTGTGCAGACAAGATCACCACCTCCGATCCCAGAAAAATTACCATGGTGGTATAAAGTGGACGTCTCTTGCCCTTTTCACCAAGGGGCACCAGGCCACGATCTTGAGCATTGCATAGTTGAAAGCGTATGTAGATTAGTGAAATCTAATCTTCTTTCCTTTAGAAATACGAATCCGAACGTGCAAGCCAATCCACTTCCCAGTCACAGTGGACATACAGTGAGTTTGATACTAAGAAATACGGATCGATATCTTGTCACAGATGTGAACCTGATCAGAGGAAACTTAGTACATCTCCATGAAACATATAGTACAATGGGCGCCTTCACTAAGCACGATTACGCAGCTTGCAACATCTGCTTCAAGAATCTTCAAGGATGTCCTACCATAAGAGCAGACATTCAACGATTGCTAGACATTGGTGACATACAGATCTACAGAAACAGAGATGACCATGACGAAAATACAGTAGGGCATTTTCCGCATAAGCTTTTAGTCTCAGATATCAACTCGGAAAATCCCGAAGTAAACGTTGTTATCCCCTGTTTCAACATACCCAAGCATGTGGAGATTGAATATGATGGTTCAAACATCCCAGAGTCTCCTTTGGTGATTTGCCTACCCGGTCCTGTTTCATACAGTTCTACCAAAGCGATTCCCTATCAATACAATGCAACTCTGATAGAGGATGGGAAGGAGAAACCCATGCCAACTCTTCCCGCTAATGTCAATATAACTGAGATAGGACGAGTAACACGAAGTGGCCGAGCACATACTCCTTTGCCACCAAGACCGCCTGTTGTTCCTGTTATTAGACAAAATCCAGTTAACATATCTTCCGAGAATCCCGCAACGATTCCCGCTGTTAATCCAAGCACGAATGTTGGTCCTCCTGATAGAGCCAACGTTAACACAGATTTTGATGAAATACTGAAGTTAATCAAGAAAAGCGAATACCGAGTCGTGGATCAACTGATGCAGACTCCCTCCAAGATTTCAATACTGTCTCTACTATTGAACTCCGAAGCTCACCGAGAAGCTTTAATGAAGGTACTAGACCAAGCCTATTTAGACCATGATGTGACTACAGACCAGTTTGGAGGTATTATCGCCAACATAACAGCTTGTAATAATCTAAGTTTCAGTGACGAGGAACTTCCAGAGGAAGGGAAAGATCACAATCTGGCCCTGCATATCTCGATGATTTTCCAGTCAGATTCTCTGTCCAACGTATTAGTGGATACCGGTTCATCTTTAAACGTAATGCCGAAAATGACTCTTGCTCGTTTAGCTTACAAAGGGACACCGATGAAGTTCAATGACATAGTGGTAAGAGCTTTCGATGGATCAAGGAAGTCGGTTATTGGGGAAGTTGATCTCCCGATGACAATTGGACCGCATACTTTTCAAATCACTTTCCAGGTCATGGATGTGCCAGCTGCTTACAGTTGTCTATTAGGAAGACCATGGATACACGAAGCAGGAGCAGTGACTTCCACTCTCCACCAGAAACTAAAATTCACAGTAAATGGGAAGCTCGTAACCATCATTGGTGAGCAAGCTTTACTAATAAGCCATTTGTCCAGTTTTTCTTTCATCACAGCTAACGACGTTGAAGGAATACACTTCCCCGAACATCTGTTAGAAGATGAATCTACCAGCAAAAACAGATCATCTATTTCTTCGTACAAAGGAGCAGCACAGATAGTAAAAGATGGAAATGCTGAAGGATGGGGACAAGTAGTCAAACCTGTCAAGAACGAGACAAAAGCCGGACTCGGGTTCACACCCGCATTTCCCAAAGACAAGCAGAAGGATGAAGTGCTTCGCCCGATCAGGGAAGTATTTCATAGTGGGGGTCTCTTAAACCCTGTTCCGCAAGAGGTTAACGTTATTACTGTTGAAGGAGATGAAGAGGATCTCCCTAGATCTGAAGAGTGGAGCACTTATCTAAACAGCCCTGAATATGTGTCTCAAGAAGAATCGTACGCACCATACTATCCTCCAACTGATCAATTCAAAGGTATATCCCTGCAGCAAAATAAAAATCCACCTATCCCTTCCAAAGTTTGGGACACCTTGGGAGAACCAAGTGGCAAGTTTGATTACATGGTGAAATACACTGCGCCAGAAAGCTCGAAAATCAGAATCGAAGATATCCAGCCCACTGGATGGGGTGATTCTTTTGAGTATCCTAGTCAACCAGAGGAAGAATATACGTCCTCCCGATTTAATCAATCAATCGAGATCCCAAATGAAGATCTCTGCTTTAACACGCCTGTGGAATTCACTAAACCAAATCCTGATTACCACTACATCAACGTAATTACTAAAGATCAGGAATACGATTCGGGATACGATTCGGAAAGTGTCGCCGACAACAAGTCTCTTCACTCAGAAGATTGGAAGGTACATCCTCGAAATTCAATGCAAAGGCCAACAGGAAGTACATATGTTGTATCCCATACTTCCCGATCTGTGAATCAAGCCGAAGCCGAAGAAGATCGCTTTAGCAGCACAAAGGGCAAGGGCCATCGTCCAGAGTCTTCAAAGCCTGCTCGGCCAACGACAACAGTCTACTCAAGGATTAAGCCAAGTGGAAAATTACCAGAGTACCTCGACTTCCAAGGAGTTCGCCACTACTGGAAACCTGTTGAAGTTCGGACTAACGCTCCTAGTTATAAGTAGTTCATCTTTGCTTTTGTTTTGAACTCTCGCTTCGCCCAAAGCGAAGAGATGTTTTATAGGGCTTAGCTTTTAAATAATTTCTCTTTGTCTTGCCCAAGACAAATGAGTTTGTATTGTAGGGCCCTGTTTCATATTGTGAATCATAAATAAAACGCGTTGTTTTGTTTCTACACTTTGTGTTTGTTTTTTTTCATTTTTACCCTTTCTTGGAGATGATAATCCTAAAAAAAAAACAATAAAAATAATAAATCAATCAAAAAAAATTAATCTGCATACACTTTCACATTAACTTTTTCCAAAAAAATGATAAGGATTTAATTAATCAAACATAAATCAAATATGCAGATTAACGGATGGACCAATCCATTGAAAGCAATAACTCTATGCTCTTTACCAACTTTGAAATCCCCTGTGAAGTCGCCGAGGAAGAAGTTGAAGAAGAGATCCCAGATGGAATTTCTCTACTACTAAAGCACGAGGAAAGGATCATTCAGCCTCACAAAGAACCTCTAGAAGCAATCAACTTGGGTTCTGAAGAAGATAAAAAAGAAGTAAATATCGGAGCTTCACTCGACAGCAACGTCAAGGGAAAACTGATGGATCTTCTTAAAGAATATGTTGATGTGTTCGCTTGGTCTTACCAGGACATGCCAGGGTTAGATACCAGCATCGTGGAGCATCACCGGCCGTTAAAACCAGAGTGTCTGCCAGCTAAAGAGATCGAGAAGAGTTCACCCCGAAATGGCCGACAAAATCAAAAAGGAAGTTCAAAACAACGACGCTGGTTTCCTAGTCACTCGAATATCCTCAATGGCTAGCCAACATAGTACCGCCTCTAAGAAGACGGTAAGGTCGAATGTGTGTTGACTATCGGACTTGAATAAAGCAAGTCCAAAGACGATTTCACTACCGACATCGACATGCTAGTGGATAGCACCGCAAAATTCAACGCCTTTTCCTTCATGGATGGTTTCTCCGCTACAATCGATCGTAATGGCTCCCAAGACATGGAGAAGACATCTTCATCACGCCACGGGCACTTTCGCTACAAAGTAATGCCGCTTGATTAAAGAATGCACGCAACTTACCAAAGGGCAATGACTACTCTTTCATGACATGATGCACAAAGAGATCAAGTCTACGAGACGATATGATAGCAAAGTCCGACATCAAGAGCATATAGAATATCTCTTGAAGTTGTTTCAACGACTAAGGAAATTTCACCATCAATCCTAACAAATGCACCTTTGGGGAAAAATCCGAAAACTCCTAGGTTTCATCACAAGAAAGAGGTATTGAAGTGGACCTCGACAAAGTCAAGGCTATTCAAGAAATGCCTACGCCACATACGTAAAAGCAAGTAAGAGGATTTCTGACGGTTGAATTACATCTCCGATTTATCTCTCAAATGATCGCTACCTGGGCCGATATTCAAACTTCTCCGCAAAATCAAGAGGTTGTGGATGTAAGATTGCCAAAAGCGCTTGACAAGATCAAGGAATACCGCCGAACCGCCAATATTGATCCCTCCAGTGGAAGGAAGACCATTAATCATATGCCTTAGCGTGCTAGAAGATTCCATGGGCTGCGTGCTTGGACAGCAAGATGAAACCGATAAGAAAGAGCATGCCATCTACTACCTGAGTAAAAAGTTCACAGACTGTGAAACTCGTTACTCCATGCTCGAGAAAATATGTTGTGCTTTGGTGTGGGCTTCAAAACGTCTCCGCCAGTACATGATCAATCACACAACTTGATTAATTTCCAAAATAGATCCAATCAAGTATGTCTTTGAGAAGCCTGCCTTAACCGGGAGAATCGCTCAATGGCAGATGCTACTATCCGAATATGACATCCAGTACTGTGCTCAAAAAGCGGTCAAAGGAAGTATTCTCGCCGATCACTTGGCATATCAGCCGCTCAACGAATACCAATCTCTCAAGTTTGATTTCCCTGACGAGAATGTTATGTACTTAAAGATGAAAGATTGCCCTGACGAGAATGTTATGTACTTAAAGATGAAAGATTGCGACGAACCGCTATCCGAAGAAGGCCCAGATCCAGAATCTAGATGGGGTTTAGTTTTTGATGGAGCAGTTAACGTCTTTGGTAATGGAATAGGGGCAGTCATCATTACTCCTGAGGGTTCTCATATCCCGTTTTCCGCCAGATTGCTATTTGATTGCACCAACAACGACGCAGAATACGAAGCTTGTATCATGGGTATCGAAGAAGCCATCGACTTAAGGATCAAGATCCTTGACATATATGGAGATTCAGCACTTGTGATCAATCAAATCAAAGACAAGTATGAAACTCATCATCTTGGTTTGATTCCTTACAGAGATTATGCAAGACGTTTGTTGACTTTCTTCAACAAAGTAGAACTGCATCATATCCCTCGAGATCAGAATCGAATGGCAGACGCCTTGGCTACTTTATCTTCCATGTTCAAAGTCAACCATTGGAACGATATGCCTAAAATCCGTATCAGACGCCTTGAAAGACCTGCATATGTGTTTGCAACTGAAGCAGTCTTCGATGATAAACCGTGGTTCCACGACATCAAACGTTTCCTTCAAACACGAGAGTACCCACTCGGGGCATCGTACAAAGATAGGAAAACTCTAAGGAGGCTTTCTAGAAATTTCTTCTTGAGCGAAGATGTGCTATACAAAAGAAATTTCGACATGGTCCCGCCGATGCGCCGCATATGGCGCATAATAATTCATGAAGTTCACGAAGGGTCCTTTGGAACCCATTCAAATGGGCATGCAATGTCCAGAAAAATCTTGAGAGCAGGATACTATTGGATAACGATCGAATCCGATTGCTGTAAACACGTCAAGAGATGTCACAAATGTCAGATCTACGCAGATAAGATCCATGTGCCCCCAACTCTACTCAACGTTCTCTCTTCTCTGTGGCCTTTCTCCATGTGGGGCATCGACATGATTGGGATGATTGAACCGAAAGCGTCCAACGGACATCGCTTCATTCTAGTAGCTATTGATTACTTCACCAAATGGGTCGAAGCAGCGTCTTACGCCAACGTTACAAGACAAGTGGTTGTGAGGTTCATCAAGAACAACCTCATTTGCCGATATGGAGTTCCCAGTAAGATCATTACAGACAATGGATCAAACTTGAACAACAAAATGATGAAAGAACTGTCCGCGTTAAAAGGTGACGCGCTAGAGGATTTGAGTGTGAATTTAGATTCTCTGGCTCAAAACGATTTACTCTTTTAATTTGTTTATAAAGATGCCGTGAGCATCAAGCTTTATTATTTTCAACACAAGAAAATGATTTAATGATTATGAAAAAGGGAAAGCTGTAATACCCTCAATTGATTTTGATATGAATACTAGGGCAAACTAGACGCAACGCATTGGGGAGATTCCGGGTAAGGGGGTTTGTTATATAAAGGGAATAGATGGAGCACCCTAAATATATATAGTTATCTATAGCTTTATATATGAATACGTTTGATATGTTTGTATGTTTTAATTGCTATTTCTATGATTGGGAAAGTTTCTCCTTTGGGATTTTAAGAAGGATAGATTAAGGGATCCTAGTGTTTATTATTATTGTGCTCGCAAAGATCCGTGGATCTTCGCATACATATCCCTAGTGGGAATCGAGCATTTGTAGCTCGGATCTAAAGGGATTTATGGTTTGTTTGGTCCGAGGGAGAAAGAAATTTGCTCGGCAAGGATGAGACTCAGCCTAAGTATTCTCAAAAGGATGTTGAGAAAGTCGAGTAATCGTAGTTCCCACTTATGCTAGTGGAAAGCAACGGATGTTAGTAAGAGATGACAAATGTCATCTTAATGAAAATGTATCTATTCTATTTCATCACATACATTTTGAAAAGTTTGACCGATTAAAATCTTTCGTCGTAGTTAGTGTGTTTTGCTTGAGTGTACAAGCGCTACCACTTACATGTTTAAGAAAGATGTTTTAAAAGATGATTGAATCTTTTAACTGTAAGTATTGGTGTTTTGCTTGAGTGTACAAGCGCTACCACTTACGGTTAAGAGATGTTTTTGTTTGAAAAATTTGAAAAAGTTTGAAAAGTTTTGATCAGTATGTGATGTAATAGATGAGATACTTCTTCCATAGAGATGATAGATGTCTAAATCTCGAGGAGAAATTGGTTGGATTAAAGGGATGCTTTTAAGAAGCCCATGGGTCCTTGTATTGTTAGCCCAAGAGGAGGCATTCCGAGGGTCATCGAGGGTCCTTGTATGAAGCTCAAGAGGAAGCTATAGGTATGGTCGGCTTTGTCTTAAAAGGGATTTCACCGAAACCATCCTTTTGAATTTAGAGCAATTTCACGGAAATTATACTCATGGTTCTATCCTAACGGGTGATTCTTTGTATTGGAAGCCCAATAGAGGTTAAGAGATTTCATCTCTCTTCATTGTATGATGCCCAAGAGAAGGCTAAACTCAATGAGGAGTTCTTTTGAACGAAGCCCAAGAGGAGGCTAACTCAACAGGGGAGTGCTTTCTTATATGAAGCCTAAGCGGAGGCTAAACTCAGATGAATGAGTTTTCTTATATGAAGCCTAAGAGGAGGCTGAACTCTGTGGGGAGAGTTATCTTGTATAAAGCCCAAGAGGAGGCTACAACTGTGGGGAACCTATTGGTCAGACTAATTGTTATGTTATAATTAGACAGTTGTATAAACAAATGTGTGTGTGATATGTATTCACAGGAGTTTATGAAGGAAATATAAACAATGCATGATGTTTATTTACAAGAGTTTATGAAATATAAACAAGTGTCTGTGAAACGAACGTTTGAAACGAGCGTAACTTGATTATTCACAAGTTTGAATGTGTACAAGGAAATGAATATGTACACGAACGAGTATTTATGTACAAAGAAAAATGGATGTACATAGGAGGGTTGGGACTTACACCATAAGGGAGGCCCATTGGTTTAAAAGCAGTTTCACCGGGAATAATGCTCCTTTCAATACCAATGGTATTCAGTGTATATGTATGACAAATGTAAACGATCGATCAAAGTTTATCTGTAAAAGGTATCTGTATTATGTACAGATAAAAGTTTGTATGAAAAGAATTTGACATGTACAAGGAAAAAGATATTTATGTACATAAAATAATGTTGGTTTGTGTATACACAAGTGAAGTGAAAACAAACGATCGAAGTTTGTCTGTACTTGAGTATAAAAAGTATCTGTATTATGTACAGATAAAAATTTGAATGTATCTGAAGAGAATTTGATATGTACAAAGAAATAATTATGTACATAAAAGAATGTTGTTTGATATGTACAAGGGAAAAAAATATGTACATAAAAAAATTGGGACTTACACCGTGAGGGAGGCCCATGATCGATTAAGAAATTCGAGAGAAAACGAATTCGGTTTTATCGTTTAAATCGGATCGATCATGGTAAAAAGATGTAAGTTTGATGAAAAGTTTTGAAGAAATGATTTTGAAAGTGTTTTTGAAACATGAAGTTTATTTATGAGAAGTTTTGAAAAGAATCGGAAGTCGAAAGTTTAAAAAATTCACCTTTTAAAGTGGTTTTGAAAAGGTCCCAAATGTCGTTTCGGCTCGATTAAAACATGATCAGATGAAAGTTTTTTCTGAAAATTTTTGCACTATCATAAAATAGATACATTTATTGACAAGTGTACAAAAAATCACCTCAAAATGAGGAGTTTTGATTGGTTAAAAAAATGTTGAAGTTTGTGAAAAAACATGAAGAAAATATAAAACGTTTGAAAAAAATGGTCCATGGGAGGTTTGAACCCAGGACCATTGGGGTGGCATACGTGGCAGAGAGTACTACGAGCGAGCTGGAAACCGCTAGGGCAAGAGTTCACTCGTGTATTTGAATCAAAACACGGTTAATAAAATATTGAAAGTTTAAATTTGAAAAACTCAAGAACACGCGCGAATTGTTCTTCATCTTCATCAATCCTCTGATTTTGTATCTTGCTCGTTTCTTGATGATTTTGAAAGTTATAAACATGAAAGTTGCTCGATTTTTAACAAGGAACATGATGATGGTTGTTAATTGCATTTATTTTTCGTCTAACACGATTGAATTTCCAGAAATCACGAAGAACCCTAGAATTGAAAAACCTAATTGAAATGATGTATGATTGATGATTTTTCAAATTGTTTGAGGGTTAAGGATCGATAGGTGCGAAACAATTGGCCAATAGTTTTTTCATTTAAATGCAAGGAATCATGAGATTGAGTTTCGAGCTCCTACCTGTTCAAGCTGAGATCGAAGATGATGTTGGAGTGTTTCCAGAACTGGTTTTGTGATTGTTATAGCATCATCGGCCTATGTGGAAGGTGTGAGGATGGTCTGCTTGCTTCGAATCACTCTAGCCAAGTCCACCTGCATCAACTTAAAATGGAAGCTCGATTTCTGGGTTAGAGTTGTTACAGATGCTTGTGATTGATCTGCATCATGTCTATGATGTTCATGGATGATGTTTGGATGCTTAGAACACAAGTTAATCAAGCCTAACCATGAATTCGAATCTTAAGGAAGTTTGTACAAGTTTGAAAATGGAAAATGCAATTCTGATTTTCAGTGGTTTTTAGATTGATTTTAGGCTTCAAACCAATTACATGTGATACCTATAACATATTAGACACCAAATATTTCAAAGTTTCTTCACAAATTTTCAAAATGCAAGATTTCACAATTTGACATATGTTACTTGATTTTCAAGAAAGTTTAGAGAAAGCATGTCCTTGCATGGCTTTGGTGTGTTTGATCTTGAAAAGAATGCCTCTATTTATAGGCCAATATCTCTGAAATGTTAGGCACAAAGTTTTGTCATTGGTAATTTAAAGATGCCTTAAAGGGTAAGAAAGGCATTTTGCAAAGAAAAAGGAAGTTTCCTTTTTTAACCATGTGTGAAAATATTCAACTTGATCCAAACTTGTCATAATTACTTCTCACTTATTTTTATCAGTTCTTATCCCAATTTGGCAAGGTGGCAAGTGTTCTAGATGAAGAAATCACAAAATGACCTATAATTTTGAAGTTTTGAACTTTGAAAATCATGTTTATGGAGCCTTATGTTTCAATTTCAAAAGTATAGCTAGACTCCATGGATTTGAGAGTTCTTGGACATTTTGGAAAGCTTGTTTCAAGGGCTACAACTTTCATGTTTTGAGTGTTTTCCAAATCAAAGTGGAACTATGTGAAAAAATGCCATGAAGTTTGGAAAAAATACAAAATTTTAACACTTAGAAATTTTTCTAAAGTGTTGAAAAATTTGACTTTTTGTTGACTTTTTCAAATTCTTTAATTTTTTATGATCATGATGGATCATTTGAAGTATTTTTGATGTTGGAAAAGGTTTTGTCTTGAAAAAGTTGACCAAAAGTCAAAGTTTGACTTTGCTGTGCAGATGAAATTTCATCAGATGTTTCAGAAATTGACTGATGAAGTCTGTGAACTTTTGTGATGTTTTGAATCCAGAAATTAGGTCAAGATGTTGTATCTAAGATATAATGACCAATCTCTATCCAAAAAAGTCATTCAATGCTCAAGAAATCAGAGAATACTCATGCTCGACCAAAACCCTAATTGGTCGATCCTCGATTAATCAATGAGAAAAGTTGGATATCTGAAGATCAGAGGTTGAGGTTTTGATCAAGATAGGTCAAATGAAGTGAGTAAAACTCAAACCCTAGTTGGTTGCCTCTTGAATCAGATGAAAATCTGATGAAACCCTAATTTTGACTCGTGAATGCTACACCATTAATCCTCTTCGGATCGTTAGTGATAATGATGCAAATGTAAGGTGGTATATTAGGTCAAAATCGGGTATGACAGATGTATTTAAGTTTCTTTTAACCTGAAAGATGAAGATGAATATCTTTGTTTTGATAGTGTAAAGAGACTTAAATATCTATCGCAAATTTTGACCTAAGATACCAAAAGACGCGAGTTATGCAAAATGATTGTAAATAGTTTTACCCAGATGATATCAAAGAAATGACACGGTGGGGAAAATTTGTGAGAGATGACTGATCCGCTTAAGAAAAGAGGATCCTATTTGTCGAGACAAACAATATGTCTCATTGGGAAAAGAGATTCACAAAACATGTGAAGATCATTGCTTGGGAAACAAAGAGATTACCTTCACCCTTGGACAATGTTTAAGGTAAGTGAAAATGATATTACCAATTATCACTGATAGTTTATGGTAATGAGTTCAAGATATTACCAATTATTAGCTGTGATAACTATAACAAGGTAAATCTTTGAAAAATTTGTTGATTATTCCATTTGTGAATAATGTATAACGAGAGAAATGTAACTCAAATGAGTTTTTGAAGATATTACCAATTATCGAAAGTGATAACTATAACAAGGTAAATCTTTGAAAAATTTCATCGAGTATTCAAATTTTGTGAATAACAGACAATGATGGAAATAGATCTCGAATGAGTTTCTATTTTCTTGGATACAATCTTGCCAAGAAGTTCTCTCGAAAATGCAGCCTTGATTGAAGATGCAGACTTTAGACAAGAAGACAACTCTGGGATTTTTGAATTGTCATGATTTAACTTTGTTAAGAAGAACAAATTTTCATGACAAGTTCGTAATTAAAAGGAAAAATAAGCGGCTCAAATAATGAGGCCATTGCTTATCGCTTGCTGATTATAGATGTGGTTCTATCCGAATGAACCGAAAGAAAAGGTCAATCAAGACATTGTTCCCAAATGAGGGATGATCTCACTGGGAATATGATAGAGAAAAATGTATTTCGCTTAGGATAATCTATCGGGATAGAATTGTACTTTACATGACTAAGTATGATTTCATCGATATGAAAGAAAACATTTCAAAGAATGCATCATGAATGAAT
>CM038796.1:224293344-224381392 GCA_021764765.1 Vicia sativa | reverse complement strand
TGAGTATCCTAGTCAACCAGAGGAAGAATATCGTCCTCCGATTTAATCAATCAATCGAGATCCCAAATGAAGATCTCTTGCTTTAACACGAATTCACTAAACCAAATCCTTATACATATCAATTACTAAAGATAGAATACGATTCGGATACGATTAGGAAAGTGTCACGACAACAAGTCTCTTCACTCAGAAGATTGGAAGGTACATCCTCGAAATTCAATGCAAAGGCCAACAGGAAGTACATATGTTGTATCCCATACTTCCCGATCTGTGAATCAAGCCGAAGAAGATCGCTTTAGCAGCACAAAGGGCAAATAGCCATCCAAGAATCTGGCTTTCGACCAGCGACAACGATCACTCAAGGATTAAGCCAAGTGGAAAATTACCAGAGTACCTCGACTTCCAAGGAGTTCGCCACTACTGGAAACCTGTTGAAGTTCGGACTAACGCTCCTAGTTATAAGTAGTTCATCTTTGCTTTTGTTTGAACTCCCAAAGCTTCATGGCGAAGAGATGTTTTATAGGGCTTAGCTTTTAAATAATTTCTCTCTTCACCCAAGACAAATGAGTTTGTATTGTGAGGCTGTTTCTATATTGAATCATAAATAAGCAGCGTTGTTTTGTTTCTACACTTTGTGTTTGTTTTTTTTCATTTTTACCCTTTCTTGGAGATGATAATCCTAAAAAAAAAACAATAAAAATAATAAATCAATCAAAAAAAAATTAATACACTTTCACATTAACTTTTCCAAAAAATGATAAGGATTTAATTAATCAAACATAAATCAAATATGGATTATGGATGGACCAATCCATTGAAAGCAATAACTCTATGCTCTTTACCAACTTTCCCACAGAAGTCGAGGAAGTTGAAGAGATCCCGATGGATTTCTCACTACTAAAGCACGAGGAAAGGATCATTCGACCTCACAAAGAACCTCTGAAGCAATCAACTTGGGTTAAGAAGATAAAAAGAAGTAAATATCGGGACTTCATAAATGACACGTCAAGGAAGCGATGGATCTTCTTAAAGAATATGTTGATGTGTAACTTAGTCTTACCGAGACATGCCGAGGTTAGATACCCGGCATAGTGGAGCATCACACCCGTTAAAACGGGTATACGCGATTAAGGAGATCGAGAAGAGTTCTGAAATGGCCGACAAAATCAAAAGGAGGAGTTCGCTTGATTCGGCAGCGGGTTTCCTAGTCATGAGAATATCCTAATGGCTGCTAACATAGTACACATCTCTCTAAAACGGTAAGGTCGAATGTGTGTTGACTATCGGGACTTGAATAAAGCAAGTCCAAAGCGATTTCCACTACCGCGTATCGACATGCTAGTGGATAGCTTTACCAAAATTCAACGTCTTTTCCTTCATGGATGGTTTCTCGGCTACAATCGGATCGAATGGCTCAAGAGACATGGAGAAGACATCTTTCATCACGCCATGGGGCACTTTTCGCTACAAAGTAATGCCGTTTGGATTAAAGAACGAGACACTTGACTTACCAAGGGCAATGACTACTCTCTTTCATGACATGATGCACAAAGAGATCGAAGTCTACGTAGGCGACATGATAGCAGTCGACGAAGAAGAGCATATAGAATATCTCTTGAAGTTGTTTGACTAAGGAAATTTAAACACCGAATCTAACAAATGCACCTTTGGGGAAAATCCGGAAAACTCCTAGGTTTCATCGTCGGTAAAGAGGTATTGAAGTGGACCACGACAAAGTCAAGGCTATTCAAGAAATGCCTACGCCACGTGAGAAAAGCAAGTAAGAGATTTCTCGGACGGTTGAATTACATCTCGGTTTATCTCTCAAATAGCGCTACACATGGGCGATATTCAAACTTCTCAAAAGATCAAGGAGGTTTGGGCCAAAAGATTTGCCGGGGCCTGATGGGAAGACGCCAGCGTGTGGCCAGTCTGGGTGAGCCATTTAATCTTGAAAGCGTGCTCTTTACACGAGTAAAGATACTGCAGTGAAGCGCTTGAGAAAATATAGGCTTTGGCAAATCCGGATCATGATCAATCACGTTGTTTGATCCAGTAACGGTTGCTTTCGTTAACGGAGTCTGTATGCGATCGCGGACGCCGGCGCCAAATATATAAGTTTTGGTGCCGTACGAATCTCTGTTGGCGGCGGAGTGTTATGATTGATTTGCGGCAGAACTGTCGAAACATCGGAGTAGATTTCTAGTTTTATTTTGACGAGTTAACGTCTTTGGTAATGGAATAGGGCAGATCATCATTACTCTGAGGGTTCTCATATCCCGTTTCCGCGATTGCTATTTGATTGCACCAACAACGCGATAATGACTTTGTATCATGGTACATCGAAGCCATCGACTTAAGATCAAGATCCTTGACATATATGGAGATTCGACGTGATCAATCAAATCAAAGACAAGTATGAAACTCATCATCCGGTTTGATTCCTTACGGAGATTATGCAAGACGTTTGTTGACTTTCTTCAACAAAGTAGAAGCGCATCATCCCTCGAGATCAGAATCGAATGGCGGGCCTTGGCTACTTTATCTTCCATGTTCAAAGTCAACCATTGGAGCGATATGCCTAAAATCCGTGTCGGGCCTTGAAAGACCTGCATATGTGTTTACAAGCGGAAGCGGTTCGCGATGATAACCGTGGTTCCACGACATCAAACGTTTCCTTCGAACACGAGAGTACCCACTGGGGGCATCGTACAAGGATAGGACTCTAAGGAGGCTTTCTAGAAATTTCTTCTTGAGCGAAGATGTGCTATACAAAGAAATTTCGACATGGTCCCGCCGAGATGCGTCGGCAGAGACATAAGCGAACACAATAATTCATGAAGTTCACGAAGGGTCCTTTGGAACCCATTCAATGGGCATGCAATGTCCGGAAAAATCTTGAGCGAGGATACTATTGAGTAACGATGAATCGATTTAACAACGTCAAGAGATGTCACAATGTGGATCTACACAGATAAGATCCATGCAATAACTGACTTCTGCTCAACGTTCTCTCTTCTACATGGCCTTTCTCCATAGCCAGGGCATCGACATGATTGGATGATTGAACGGCGTCCAGCGGACGCCGGCTTCATTCTAGTAGCTATTGATTACTTCACCAAATGGGTCGAGGCGTCTTACGCCAGCGTTACAAGACAAGTGGTTGTGAGGTTCATCAAGAACAACCCTCGTTGCCGATATGGGTTCCGGTAAGATCATTACGGACAATGGATCAAACTTGAACAACAAAATGATGAAAGAGCATCGTTAAAAGGTGACGCAGAAGGATTTAATGTGAATTTAGATTCTCGGCTCAAAACGATTTACTCTTTTAATTTGTTTATAAAGATGCCGTGAGCATCAAGCTTTATTATTTTCAACACAAGAAAATGATTTAATGATTATGAAAAGGGGAAAGTCTAATACCCTCAATTGATTTTGATATGCGTAACGACTAGAGGCAAACTAGACATACGCATTGGGGAGATTCAGTGGGGGTTTGTTATATAAAGGAATAGATGGAGCACCCTAAATATATATAGTTATCTATAGCTTTATATGAATACGTTTGATATGTTTGTATGTTTTAATTGCTATTTCTATGATTGGAAAGTTTCTCCTTTGGATTTTAAGAAGGATAGATTAAGTGGGATCCTAGTGTTTATTATTATTGTGCTCGCAAAGATCTTGGATCTTTACATACATATCTAGTGGGAATCGAGCATTTGTAGCTCGGATCTAAAGGTTATGGTTTGTTTGGTCCGAGGGAGAAAGAAATTTGCTCGGCAGGATGAGACCTTGTGCCTAAGTATTCTCAAAGGATGTTGAGAAAGTCGAACAATCGTAGTTCCCACTTATGCTAGTGGAAAGCAACGGGATGTTAGAGACAGACAAATGTCATCTTAATGAAAAATGTATCTATTCTATTTCATCATACATTTTGAAAAGTTTGGTGATTAAAATCTTTAAATGAAGTTACGGTGTTTTGCTTGAGTGTACAAGCGTTACCACTTACATGTTTAAGAAAGATGTTTGAAAAAGATGATTGAATCTTTTAACTGTAAGCATTGGTGTTTTGCTTGAGTGTACAAGCGTTACCACTTATTAAGAGATGTTTTTGTTTGAAAAGTTTGAAAAAGTTTGAAAAAGTTTTGATTGTATGTGATGTGATAGATGAGATACTTCTTCCATAGAGATGATAGATGTCTAAATCTCGAGGAGAAATTGATTGGATTAAAGGGATGCTTTTAAGAAGCCCATGGGTCCTTATTGTTAGCCCAAGAGGCATTCGAGGGTCATCGAGGGTCCTTGTGAAGCTCAAGAGGAAGCTATAGGGTATGGCTGGCTTTGTCTTAAAGGGATTTCACCGGAAACCATCCTTTTGGAATTAAGAGCAATTTCACGGGAAATTATACTCTCATGGTTCTATCCTAACGTGGTGATTCTTTGTATTGGAAGCCCAATAGGAGGCTGTTAAGAGATTTCCTATCTCTTTCATTGTATGATGCGAGAAGGCTAAACTCAATGAGGAGTTCTTTTGAGCGAAGCCCAAGAGGAGGCTAACTCAACAGGGAACTTTCTTATGAAGCCTAAGCGGAGGCTAAACTCAGATGAATGAGTTTTCTTATATAAAGCCTAAGGAGGCTGAACTCGTGGGGAAGTTATCTTGTATAAAGCCCAGGGAGGCTACAGCGTGGGGAACCTATTGGTTAGACTAATTGTTATGTTATAATTAGACAGTTTATAAACAAATGTGTGTGATATGTATTCACAGGAGTTTATGAAGGAAATATAAACAATGCATGATGTTTATTTACAAGAGTTTATAAATATAAACAAGTGTACGTAAACGAGCGTTTAAAAAGCAAGTAACGATTATTCACAAGTTTGAATGTGTACAAGAAATGAATATGTACACGAGCAGTATTTATGTACAAAGAAAATGGATGTACATAGGAGGTTGGGACTTACACCATAAGAGGCCCATTGGTTTAGCGATTTCAAGAATAATGCTCCTTTCAATACCAATGGTATTCGGTGTATATCTGATGAAAGCAACAGTGATCAAAGTTTATCGTAAAAGGTATACATGTTATACGAGATAAAAGTTTATGTAGAAAAGAATTTGACATGTACAAGGAAAAATATTTATGTACATAAATAATGTTGGTTTGTGTATACACAAGTGAAGTGAAACAAGCGATCGAAGTTTATGCGTACTTGAGTATAAAAGTATCGTATTATGTATGGATAAAAATTTAGATATGTCTGAAGAATTTGATATGTACAAAGAAATAATTATGTACATAAAGAATGTTGTTTGATATTACGGGAAAAAATATACATAAAAATTGGGACTTACACGTGAGGCCCGTGATCGATTAAGAAATTCGAGAAAGCGATTCGGTTTTATCGTTTAAATCGGATCGATCATGGTAAAAGATGTAAGTTTGATGAAAAGTTTTGAAGAAATGATTTTGAAAGTGTTTTTGAAACATGAAGTTTATTTATGAGAAGTTTTGAAAAGAATCGGAAGTCGAAAGTTTAAAAAATTCACCTTTTAAAGTGGTTTTGAAAAGTGCCCGAAATGTCGTTTTCGCCTCGATTAAAACATAATCGGATGAAAGTTTTTCTGAAAATTTTGCACTATCATAAAATAGATACATTTATTGACAAGTGTACAAAAAATCACCTCAAAATGAGGAGTTTTGATTGGTTAAAAAAATGTTGAAGTTTGTGAAAAAACATGAAGAAAATATAAAACGTTTGAAAAAAATGGTCCATGGGAGGTTTGAACCCAGGACCATTGGGGTGTTATCGTGGCGAGAGGACTACTACGGCGAGCTGGAAACCGCTAGGCAGAGTTCACTCGTGTATTTGAATCAAAACACGTGTTAATAAAATATTGGAAAGTTTAAATTTGAAAAAACTCAAGAACACGCGCGAATTGTTCTTCATCTTCATCAATCCTCTGATTTTGTATCTTGCTCGTTTCTTGATGATTTTGAAAGTTATAAACATGAAAGTTGCTCGATTTTTAACAAGGAACATGATGATGGTTGTTAATTGCATTTATTTTTCGTCTAACACGATTGAATTTCCAGAAATCACGAAGAACCCTAGAATTGAAAAACCTAATTGAAATGATGTATGATTGATGATTTTTCAAATTGTTTGAGGGTTAAGGATCGTGATAGGTGCAGAAAACAATTGGCCAATAGTTTTTTCATTTAAATGCAAGGAATCATGAGATTGAGTTTCGAGCTCCTACCTGTTCAAGCTGAGATCGAAGATGATGTTGGAGTGTTTCAGGCTGGTTTGTGATTGTTATATCATCGGCCTATGTGGAAGGTGTGAGGATGGTGCACGCTTGCGAATCACTCTAGCCAAGTCCACCTGCATCAACTTAAAATGGAAGCTCGATTTATGGGTTAGAGTTGTTACAGATGCTTGTGATTGATCTGCATCATGTCTATGATGTTCATGGATGATGTTTGGATGCTTAGAACACAAGTTAATCAAGCCTAACCATGAATTCGAATCTTAAGGAAGTTTGTACAAGTTTGAAAATGGAAAATGCAATTCTGATTTTCAGTGGTTTTTAGATTGATTTTAGGCTTCAAACCAATTACATGATACCTATAACATATTAGACACCAAATATTTCAAAGTTTCTTCACAAATTTTCAAAATGCAAGATTTCACAATTGACATATGTTACTTGATTTTCAAGAAAGTTTAGAAAGCATGTCCTTGCATGGCTTTGGTGTGTTTGATCTTGAAAAGAATGCCTCTATTTATAGGCCAATATCTGAAATGTTAGGCACAAAGTTTTGTCATTGGTAATTCAAAGATGCCTTAAAGGGTAAGAAAGGCATTTGCAAAGAAAAGGAAGTTTCCTTTTAACCATGTGTGAAATATTCAACAGTCAAACTTGTCATAATTACTTCTCACTTATTTATCAGTTCTTATCCCAATTTGGCAAGGTGGCATTGTTCTAGATGAAGAAATCACAAAATGACCTATAATTTTGAAGTTTTGAACTTTGAAAATCATGTTTATGGAGCCTTATGTTTCAATTTCAAAAGTATAGCTAGACTCCATGGATTTGAGAGTTCTTGGACATTTTGGAAAGCTTGTTTCAAGGGCTACAACTTTCATGTTTTGAGTGTTTTCCAAATCAAAGTGGAACTATGTGAAAAATGCCATGAAGTTTGGAAAAATACAATTTTAACACTTAGAAATTTTTCTAAGTGTTGAAAAATTTGACTTTTGTTGACTTTTCAAATTCTTTGATTTTTATGATCATGATGGATCATTTGAAGTATTTTGATGTTGGAAAAGGTTTTGTCTTGAAAAGTTGACCAAAAGTCAAAGTTTGACTTTCTTCATGCGGATGAAATTTCATCGATGTTTGAAATGGTGATGAAGTCTGTGAACTTTGTGATGTTTTGAATCCGAAATTAGGTCAAGATGTTGTATCTAAGATATAATGACCAATCTCTATCCAAAAAGTCATTCAATGCTCAAAAATCGAGAATACTCATGCTCGATCAAAACCTAATTGATCCTCGATTAATCAATGAGAAAAGTTGGATATCCGAAGATCGGAGGTTGGGTTTTGATCAAGATAGGTCAAATGAAGTGAGTAAAACTCAAACCCTAGTTGCCTCTTGAATCGAGATGAAAATCGATGAAACCTAATTTTGACTGTGAATGCTACACCATTAATCCTCTTACGGGACATTAGTGATGCAATGATGCAAATGTAAGGTGGTATATTAGGTCAAAATTGGGGTATAACAGATGCCTTATTTAAGTTTCTTTAACCTGAAAGATGAAGATGAATATCTTTGTTTTGATAGGTGTAAAGACTTAAATATCGAAATCATAAAATTTTGGACCTAAGATACCAAAAGATGCGAGTGATGCAAAAATGATTGTAAATAGTTTTACCCAGATGATATCAAAGAAATGACATGGTGGGGAAAATTTGTGAGGATGACTCGATCTGTTTAAGAAAAGAGGATCCTATTTGTTGGGAGACAAACAATATGTCTCGCTGGGGAAAAAGAGATTCACAAAACATGTGAAGATCAGTTTCGTTTTGGGAAACAAAGAGATTACCTTCTGTCAGCCTTGTGACAATGTTTAAGGTAAGTGAAAATGATATTACCAATTATCAGCCTTGTGATAGTTTATGGTAATGAGTTCTGAAGATATTACCAATTATTAGCGAAGTGATAACTATAACAAGGTAAATCTTTGAAAAAATTTGTTGATTATTCAGCCTTGTGAATAACAGACAATGAGAGAAACAGAACTCAAATGAGTTTTTGAAGATATTACCAATTATCAGCAAAGTGATAACTATAACAAGGTAAATCTTTGAAAAAAATTTACTGAGTATTCAGCCTTGTGAATAACAGACAATGATGGAAATAGATCTCGAATGAGTTTCTATTTTCTTGGATACAATCTTGCCAAGAAGTTCTCTCTTGAGAAAATGCAGGCAGTTTGATTGGAAGATGCAGATTCTCTTTTAGACAGCAAGACAACTGTTGGGGATTTTTGAATTGTCATGATTTAACTTTGTTAAGAAGAACAAATTTTCATGACAAGTTCAGAATTAAAAGGAAAAAATAAGCGGCTCAAATAATGAGGCCATTGCTTATTGCTTTGTTGATTATAGACAGGGTTCTATCCAGGAATGAACTGGAAAGAAAAGGTCAATCAAGACATTGTTCCCAAATGAGGGATGATCTCAGCTGGGGAATATGATAGAGAAAAAAATGTATTTCTCTGCTTAGGGATAATCTACTGGGGATAGAATTGTACTTACATGACTAAGTATGATTTAAACCACTGATATGAAAGAAAACATTTCAAGGAATGCAAAAATGCATGACTGATGCTTATTATGTATGAATGTCATGAATGTTATATGCATGCTAACAATACTTTTGACAAAGACACTAAAGAGATATTTGGGAAAAGGACCACGTCACAGTTCAAACAAATATTCAGTGAAATTGCAGCAATGGTGCAGACGTTCACTGATGAAGAGTTTGAGTTGCATACTTTAAACTTTCTGAGAAAGGCATTTCATTAGCAACTTCGTTGGGAATTCTCTTTGGATAAGAATACCGTCCTTTGATGATTTCTGCTGAGGAGAAGACTGCTGTAGCAGCTATTCTATCCTTCGGAGATCGAAACACTCGTGGAGGAATTGTTGAAGTTCTTTCCGTGTTCATAGTTCAAAGGAAAATTTTGCTTTTGTTTCAAAATTTTGAATTAAAAATTCATTTAAAACATTTTAGTTTCAAAAAGTGATTTTCACAATAAAAAGCGTTATTTTGCAAAACAGAATAAAGTAGGAATTGCAAACAAAAGGCACAAGGCTCAAATTTATTGATAGAATGGTAATCGATAAAGTGATTCCATGAACTATTTACAAAAGTTGGAAATGATAATTTATTAGGAAAAGGCTACATTGAAGGAAAATAACCGCTATTATCCCTAACAACTTTGAATTCCCACTGTGCTTGTTGCTTCAGAAGAGTTGATTGAAGATTTGTTGACGGAAGATTCTTCAAATTGACGAAGTATAGACTGATTGCAATTACTTGGTCATTTTTTTGTATCCTTATTTTTGCCTAGATTGCCTTTTCAGGTTTTCAATCTATCAGGATAATTTCTGTTTATTGTCTCTAATTTTTGCCTGGATCGCCTTTTCAGGTTTTCAATCCACCGAGACGCTCTTTTTTGCCTAAGCCGCCCTTTTCGGGTTTTCGACTTACCGAACTGTTCTTTTGTTTTTTTTTTTTAGACAAAGTATTTCTTGACTGCATCAGCGTTCACAGGATACGGGAGTTCATCACCGTCCATGGTTGTGAGAGTCATAGCACCTCCATAAAAGCTTCTTTTGACGATGTATGGGCCTTCGTAATTAGGAGTCCATTTTCCCCTAGAATCTGGTTGAAACGACAGAATCTTTTTAAGCACGAGGTCGCCTTCTCGGAATTCACGAGGTCGGACCTTTTTGTTGAAAGCTTTCTTCATCCTTCTTTGATAGAGTTGTCCATGACACAGAGCGGTCAGGCGCTTTTCTTCGATTAAGTTCAGCTGGTCGTATCTGCTTTGACACCATTCGGCCTCAGATAGCTTGGTTTCCATGAGAACTCTCATTGACGGAATCTCAACTTCTACGGAACCAGCTAATGCGTATACTAGAGAAAAGGAGTTGCGCCTGTTGAAGTGCGTCTTGAAATACGATACCATGCGAGCAAATGGCGGCATTTGTGCCAATCTTTGTAGGTGATGACCATTTTACGACGATCTTTTGATGTTCTTGTTGGCGGCTTCAGCGCCCGTTCATCTTTGGCGGTAAGGAGATGAGTTATGATGCTTGATCTTGAATTCCTCACACAGTTCTTTCATCATTTTGTTATTCAAGTTCGATCCATGGTCTGTAATGATCTTGCTTGGAATTCCGTATCGGTAAATGAGGTTGTTCTTGATGAACCTCACAACCACTTGTCTTGTAACGTTGGCGTGAGATCTTGACCCATTTGGTGAAGTAATCAATAGCCACTAGAATGAAGCGATGTCCGTTGGGCGCTTTTGGTTCAATCATTCAATCATATCAATGCCCCACGGAGAAAGGCACGGAGAGGAGAGAACGTTGAGTAGAGTCGGAAGCACATGGATCTTATCTGCGTAGATCTGGCACTTGTGACATCTTTTGACGTGTTTACAGCAATCAGATTCCATCGTTATCCAATAGTATCCTGCTCTCAAGATTTTCCTAGACATTGCATGCCCATTTGAATGGGTTCCAAAGGATCCTTCATGCACTTCATGGATGATCGTGTCTGCTTCTTGTCTGTCGACGCATCGGAGCAGAACCATGTTGAAGTTTCTTTTGTATAGCACATCCTCGTTTAGGAAGAAATTTCTAGAAAGCCTCCTTAGAGTTTTCTTATCTTTGTACGATGCCCCAAGCGGGTACTCTCGTGTTTGAAGGAAACGCTTGATGTCGTGAAACCACGGTTTATCGTCGAAGACTGCTTCAGTTGCGAAGACATATGCAGGTCTTTCAAGGCATCTGATACGGATTCTGGGCATATCGTTCCGATGGTTGACTTTGAACATGGAAGATAGAGTAGCCAAGGCGTCTGCCATTCGATTATGATCTCGAGGGATATGATGCAGTTCCACTTTGTTGAAGAAAGTCAACAATCGTCTTGCATAATCCCTGTAGGGAATCAAACCAAGATGATGAGTTTCATACTTGTCGTTGATTTGATTGATCACAAGGTCTGAGTCTCCATATATGTCAAGGATCTTGATCCTCAAGTCGATGGTTTCTTCGATACCCATGATACAAGCTTCATATTCTGCGATGTTGTTGGTGCAATCAAATAGCAATCTGGCGGAAAACGGGATATGAGAACCCTTGGGAGTAATGATGACTGCCCTAATTCCATTGCCAAAGACGTTAACTACTCCATCAAAGACTAAACCCCATCTGGATTCTGGATGTGGTCCTTCTCCGTGTAGCGGTTCGTCGAAATCTTTCATCTTTAAGTACATAACATCCTCGTCTGGGAAGTCAAATTTGAGAGATTGGTATTCGTTGAGCGGCTGATAAGCCAAGTGATCGGCGAGAATGCTTCCTTTAGCGCTTTGAGCGATCTTGGATGTCATATTCAGATAACAGCATTTTCCATCGTGCAATTCTCCCTGTTAAGGCAGGCTTTTCAAAGACGTACTTGATCGGATCCATTTTGGAGATTAACCAAGTCGTGTGGTTGATCATGTACTGGCGGAGACGTTTTGAAGCCCATACCAAAGCACAACATGTTTTCTCGAGCATGGAGTAACGAGTTTCGCGATCTGTGAACTTTTACTCAAATAGTAGATGGCATGCTCCTTCTTACGGTGTCATCTTCTTGTCCAAACGACCCATGGAATCTTCGGCCTGATAAGGTATATGATTAACGGTCTTCCTTCCACTGGAGGGATCAGTATTGGAGGTTCTGACAGGTATTCCTTGATATTGTCAAAAGCTTTTTGGCAATCTTCTGTCCATACAACCTCTTGATTTTTGCGGAGAAGTTTGAATATCGGCCCACAAGTAGCAGTCATTTGAGAGATAAATCTGGAGATGTAATTCAACCGTCCAAGAAATCCTCTTACTTGCTTTTCCGTATGTGGCGTAGGCATTTCTTGAATAGCCTTGACTTTGTCAGGGTCAACTTCAATTCCTCTTTGACTGACAATAAAACCTAGGAGTTTTCTGGATCTTACCCCAAAGGTGCATTTGTTAGGATTCAGGCGGAGCTGAAATTTTCTTAGTCGTTGAAACAACTTCAAGAGATAGTCTATATGCTCTTCTTCAGTGTCAGACTTTGCTATCATGTCGTCTACGTAGACTTCAATCTCTTTGTGCATCATATCATGAAAGAGAGTAGTCATTGCCCTTTGGTAAGTTGCACCTGCATTCTTTAATCCAAATGGCATTACTTTGTAGCAGAAAGTGCCCCATGGCGTGATGAAAGATGTCTTCTCCATGTCTTCGGGAGCCATTCTAATCTGATTGTAGCCAGAGAAACCATCCATGAAGGAAAAGACGTTGAATTTTGCAGTGCTATCCACAGTGTCGATATGCGGTGTGGAAATCATCTTTCGGACTTGCTTTGTTCAAATCCGGTAATCAACACATTCGACCTTTCCATCTTTCTTGAGCAGGTACTATGTTGGCTAGCCATTGAGGATATTGAGTGACGAGGCCTCGGTACATTTTGAACTTCCTTTTGATTTTCTCGGCCATTTCAGGGTGAACTCTCCTCAGTTTTTGTTTAACTGGCGGACACTCTGGTCTTAATGGCAAGTGATGCTCTACAATGCTGGTATCCAAACCTGGCATGTCCTGATAGGACCAAGCGAACACATCAACATATTCTTTGAGAAGATTTATCAGTTTGCCCTTGACACTGCTGTCGAGTGAAGCTCCGATATTTACTTCTTTTCTATCTTCTTCAGAACCCAAGTTGATTGCTTCTAGAGGTTCTTTGTGAGGCTGAATAATCCTTTCCTCGTGCTTAAGTAGTCGAGAAATCTCATCTGGTATCTCGTCTTCAACTTCTTCCTCGGCGACTTCACAGGGGATTTCAAAGTTGGGAGAGAGCATAGAGTTATTGCTTTCAATGGATTTGTCCATCTGTTAATCTGCATATTTGATTTATGTCTGATTAATTAACTCCTTATCATTTTTTTTTGAAAAAAAGTTAATGTGAAAATGTATGCAGATTAATTTTTTTTGATTGATTGATTTTTTTTATGTTTTTTAGGATTATCATTTCCAAGAAAGGGTAAAAAATGAAAATAAACACAAAGTTTGGAATCAAAACAACACGTTTTATTTATGATTCACGATATGAAACAGGGCCCTAAAATACAAACTCATTTGTCTTGGGCAAGACAAAGAGAAATTATTTAAAAGCTAAGCCCTATAAAACATCTCTTCGCTTTGGGCGAAGCGAGCGAGAGTTCAAAACAAAAGCAAAGATAAACTACTTAGAACTAGGAGCGTTAGTCCGAACTTCAACAGGTTTCCAGTAGTGGCGAACTCCTTGGAAGTCGAGGTACTCGGGTAATTTTCCGCTTGGTTTAACCCTCGAGTAGACTTTGGTCGTTGATCGAGCAGGCTTTGAAGACTCTGGACGATGGCCCTTGCCTTTTGTACTGCTAAAGCGATCTTCTTCGGCTTGATTAACAGATCGGGAAATCTGGGATACAGCATATGTACTTCCTATTGACCTCTGTGTTGAATTCTGGGGATGTACCCTCCAATCTTCTGAGTGAAGAGACTCGTTGTCGGCGACACTTTCTAGATCGTATCCTGAATCATACTCCTGATCTTCAGTGATCATGCTGATGTAGTGATAATCTAGATCTGGTTTAGTGAATTCCACAGGCGTGTTGAAGCAGAGATCTTCATTGGGGATCTCAATCGGTTGATGGGATTGAGAAGACGTATATTCCTCTTCTGATTGACTAGGGTACTCAAAAGAATCAACCCATCCAGTGGGCTGGATATCTTCGATTCTGATTTTCGAGCTTTCTGGTGCAGTGTATTTCACCATGTAGTCAAATTTGCCACTTGGTTCTCCCAAGGTATCCCAAACTTCAGAAGGGACTGATGGATTTTCATGCCTTTGCAGGGACATGTCTTTGAATTGATCAGTCGGTGCGTACAACTCTTCTTGAGACACATATTCAGGGCTGTTTAAATAAGTGCTCCACTCTGCAGATCCAGAGAGATCATCTTCATCATCTTCAATGGTGACAACGTTAACCTCTTGGAGGACAGAGTTTAAGAAACCCCCACTGTTGAATACTTCTTTAATTGGACGAAGTGCTTCATCTTTTTGCTTGTCTTTGGAAAACACGGGTGCAAACCCGAGTCCGGCTTTTGTTTCTTTGTTGACAGGTTTGATTACTTGTCCCCAACCTTCAGCATTGCCATCTTTTACAATCTGTGCTGCTTCTTTATACGAAGAGATAGATGATCTGTTTTTGCTGGTAGATTCATCTTCTAACGGATGTTCAGGGAGACGTGTCCCTTCAACGTCGTTGGCTATGATGAAAGAGAAACTGGACAAATGGCTTATGAGCAAAGCTTGTTCACCGAGGATGGTTACCAACTTCCCATTTACCGTGAACTTCAGTTTCTGGTGGAGAGTAGAAGTCACTGCTCCGGCTTCGTGGATCCATGGTCTTCCTAGTAGACAACTGTAAGCAGCTGGTACGTCCATGACCTAGAAGGTGATTTGAAAGGTATGCGGGCCAATTGTCATCGGGAGATCAACTTCCCCAATAACTGACTTCCTTGATCCATCGAAAGCTCTTACCACTATGTCATTGAACTTCATTGGTGTCCCTTTATAAGCTAAACGAGCGAGAGTCGTTTTTGGCATTACGTTTAAAGATGAACCGGTATCCACTAATACGTTGGACAGAGAATCTGACAGGCAAATCATTGAGATATGTAAAGCCAAGTTGTGATCCTTCCCTTCCTCTGGGAGTTCCTCATCGCTGAAACTTAGATTATTACAAGCTGTTATGTTGGCGACAATACCTCCAAACTGGTCTGTAGTCACATCATGGTCTACATAGGCTTGGTCTAGTACCTTCATTAAAGCTTCTCGGTGAGCTTCGGAGTTCAACAGTAGAGACAGCATTGAAATCTTGGAGGGAGTCTGCATCAGCTGATCCACAACTCGGTACTCGCTTTTCTTGATTAACTTCAGTATCTCATCAAAATCTGTATTGACGTTGGTTCCGTCAGGAGGACCAACATTTGTGCTTGGGTTAACAGCGGGAATCGTTGCAGGATTCTCGGGAGATATGTTAATTGGATTTTGTCTAACAACAGGAACGGGAGCTGGTCTTGGTGGTAATGGAGTATGTACTCGTCCACTTCGTGTTACCCGTCCTATTTCGGTTATGTTGACATTAGCTGGAAGAGTTGGCGTGGGTTTCTCTTTCCCATTCTCTATCACAGTTGCATTGTATTGATAGGGAATTGCTTTGGTAGAACTGTACGAAATAGGGCCAGGTAAGAAAATCACCAAAGGAGACTCTGGAATGCTTGAACCATCATATTCAATCTCCACATGCTTGGGTATATTGAAATAGGGGATGATAACGTTTACTTCGGGATTTTCCGAGTTGATATCTGAGACTAAAAGCTCATGCGGAAAATGCCCTACTGTATTTACGTCATGGTCATCTCTATTTCTGTAGATCTGTATGTCGCCAATGTCTAGCAATCGTTGAATGTCTGCTCTTATGGTGGGACATCCTCGAAGATTCTTTAAGAAGATATTGCAAACTGCATAATCGTGCTTAGTGAAAGCGCACATTGCACTGTATGCTTCATGGAGATGTACTAAGTTTCCTCTGATCAGGTTCACGTCTGTGACAAGATACCGATCCGTGTTTCTTAGCATCGATTCTCTGTATGTCCACTGTGACTGGGAAGTGGATTTGCTTGCACGTTGGGATTTGTATTTCTAAAGGAAAGAAGATTAGATTTCACTAATCTCTGTACTTCTGCCTTTAATGCTATGCAATGCTCAAGGTCATGGCCTGGTGCCCCTTGGTGAAAAGGGTAAGAGACGTCCGCCTTATACCACCATGGTAATTTTTCGGGGATCGGAGGTGGTGACCTTGTCTGTATCAGACTTCTTTCTATCAATGCAGGGTATAGTTCGGTGTACGTCATTGGGATTGGGTCGAATTGCGTGACCCGGGGCGCACGGTTTTGATTGTTAAACTGTTGAGCCTGTTGACGAGGCTGTTGAGTTTGTTGGATTTGCTGGAATTGCGGAGCAATTCCTGTGTTCGGAGTTGTGTTAACAGCAGGTGTTATGGCAGCTATCATCATTGGTGACATTTTTCGCGGTTTCCTCGGGATACCATTCCTATGTCATGTTCCTTTTCCTTGAAAACTGGTTCCAACCTTCTTTGTTCCACTAGAAGATCCGCTTCCTTGGTTAGGCGTCGGTTCGAACTCCTTAACCGCATTCCATGCTTACCATCTCGGTGAAATCTCGGGGCGCTAGCAATCATTCGTTAAATGTAGTAGAACGAGCCAAGGGTGTTTAAGAATACCTTAGTCATCTCTTTCTCTTCTAAGGCGGGTTGACTTGGGGCAATTTCCCTCCATCGTTGCGCGTATTCTTTGAATGTCTCTCTTTCTTTCTGAGACATGGAGCGGAGTTGATCCCGATCGGGAGCCATATCCAAGTTGAATTTGTATTGTTGTACGAAGGCTTCACCTAAGTCATTGAATGTTTGGATACTTGCGTTGTCTAACCCCATGTACCACTTCATTGCGGCACCGGTAAGACTGTCTTGGAAGTAATGGATTAACAACTGGTGATCGTCGTTGTACATAGACATTTTTCTGGCATACATCGTGAGATGACTTTGTGGACAGGAGTTTCCTTTGTATTTTTCAAAGTCAGGGACTTTGAATTTTGCAGGTATCCTTACGCGAGGAACTAAGCACAAATCCTGGGCGTTTTTCCCAAACAGTTCTTTCCCGCGAATTGTTTTTATCTCAAGCTGCATTTTGAGAAACTGTTCCTGGAGATTCTCCATTGAACCACGTGAATTCGTGTTATTGCCCGGAATATGGTGAACTTCTTCGTCTATGGTAGTGTGCACTACGGAAGCCGAGTTCGTCATGATTGGTTGAGAAACCGTCATTGTTACTTGAGGAAGAGTTACTCCACGTTGCGGAGTAAGTGTTGAGTTTTGCTGCAAAGTAGGTATTTCAAGCGTGGTTGTTTGTATTTGAGAAGTCGGTTGGCGAATTCTGATGCCAAAGTTGAAAGGCATGCCCCATGGATAGCCTTCTTGGAATACTGAAGAGTGAGCTACTGGCTGCAACAGTTGAAATTGGAGTAGTAGTATCTTCTGAAATTGCTGCTTGATTTTGACTGCTCGATGTCGCTTGCTGACTTTGCGCTGTTGCCAATGAGTTGACCAAAGAAGTGAGTCTATCCACCTCTTCTTGCAGTGTTGTTACTGTGCTACGAAGCTCAACATTTTCTTGCTCAAATCCTTCCATTACTTTCCTTCTTTTTGAACGTGTATTGTATGTTCGAGTTGGCTGTGGACATGGTCGAGAAACTCTAAGACGCGACAGCTTGACGATCTTTTTCTATCTGTTGAAACTGTTCAAAGATCAGACTCTAGACAATAGACTTAAATGCAAAGTATGAAGCATGAATATGATTGTAAAGGAAGATTTCCAAAGAATTTATGCTAAAAGAGATATTTCTGGCAAATATTTAGATGGAAAACACACATTTATTGATTATTGAAAGAAGATTACAACAATATTGTTATTTGGAGCATCGCTCACACAAATGATAAAATAAATGATAAAAATTACAAACTAAACTAATTTAAATGTCTTCGTCGGATGAAGATCCAAAGGCTTGATGCAGCTTCAACTTCAGGATTTCCTTTCCATAGTGAGCTTTCAGTTCAGCTTTCTCGGCTTTTAGCTTGCTGATGACTTTCTTCCATTCGTCGGGAGCGAGATTGTTATTCATCAAATCTTCAAGCGTTCCTTTTCTTTCTTTGACGAATTTCTTGATCGCGTCATATTTCTGGCGAATATTCTCATCTTTTTCCATGAGCCATTCATCCTAGAAGTAAAGCGTCTTTTCATGATCTTTGACTTGCTTCTTGAGCTTCTCATTCTCAAGATTAGTCTTAAGGAATTTGTTTTCCAAAGCTTCTTTCTCAAGTTTTATTTTGGTTAAGGCTTCTTGGTATTCTCCCACAGTTTTGACGGGAAAAATTGTTGATTTGGAAGTGATTGAGAACATGGGATCCTCATAAGCATAAGGCATTCGAAATTCCTTCGCTCTTTTCTTTACCCAAGAAGTGTAGGTTTCCATGGCTACACAATTCTTTGCCTTACCCTTTTCCTTCCTTCAGATGTGATGCCAAGCTTTGATCATCCTAGCCTTCAATCCCTGGGAATCCTCTCCTTCATGATAGAAGTAGCTTTCTACTGTAAACCCAAGAGTTTACTAGAGTTTGCGTATCCGAGTTGACGTCTCACCAAGAATGGGTTGTAGTTGATTCCTCCTTTTGTACCAATGAGAGGTACGTTGGCAAATTCTCCACAACTCTCAATGATTTCCATCTCATTGTCTGCCAAGGTATACCAATGGATATCGTCGTTTGTAAGAGACATGAGTCTTCTTGACCAATGCCACTCGTTTTTGTTTTCGCGGAAGATAGGAGATTTAGGCAAGTGTGAGACAATCCATTTGAAAAACAGAGGTACGCAACATACGATAGTTCTGTCTCCTTGACGATTCCTATGATGAATGGAAAAGTACGTGTCACCAAGCAGAGTGGGAACGGGATTTCCAATCAGAAAGATCCTTATGGCGTTGATATCAACGAAATTTGGGACGTTGGGAAACAACATCAATCCATAGAGGAGCAAAGCTAAAATAGCTTCAAAGGCTACCATACTACCGGCTTCTGAGAATTTAAGAGCCTTCTCCATTAGGAACTTTGAAGTTAGTCCTAAGAGTTTTCCTCGGGTAGTTAGGTTTTTATCTATCTCAGATTTCTTTAAATGAGTCATCGTTGCAATGACTGGTGACTTAGGAATGGCTTCCAAACCATTGAAAGGCACTTTGTACGTCTTGAGATACCTAGGATATGCGCATACTCTTCCAAAGTAGGCATCAACTGATAATCAGAGAAAGTGAAACAGCGATAGACTGGATCGTAGAACTGAACGAAAGTTTTGAGAAGTCCTTCATCAACGTTAGCGTTCATAATAGTTAAAAGAGTTCCATAGCGTTTTCTGAAATCCGAGGGATCTTCTACCAAGGATGTTAACTCTTTCAACTTTCCTACATCAGGAATTCTAAAACTGTATCTCTTGGTGAATCTTCCTCTAACGTCCATCACTCTAACCTAAAATATTTTACAAAGAAAAATCTCTAAATTCTTTGGAAATGGGAAGAGAAAATGAAGTTTTTTTTTTTGAATGAATGCATGAATGCGGCAAACATGGTTAGTAGTTATACACACGGTCAAGCGTTCGAAGTCACGAGCATGAGGCCAACGATAAGAATCAAACGTGGGTAAGTTCTATGGGCTTATTCATCTGTGAAAGCGGGTTCTCACGATAATACAGCTCAACACTCCTCTTTGAAATATTATCGGTTGTTGAATACTCGATGGTCCAATAATATTTTCAAGAAACTCGCTGATCGTAGTCTCGCATGACAATTACTCTAGGCTTACGCCGAATAATCTCTGCACTACATCCTAAATGGCGAGGATGGGTTATGTGTTCTCTGACCAACTCGACCATGAAGTTCCTTGAAAGCAAAATGTCTTCGCAAATACTTGCTAAACACAAATACTCCCAAGACAACCTCCACTGAGAGAGGGATATTAACTTTATAAGTACTGAGACTTCTCACAGGTTAATACCCCCACCTAGATCTTAAAATGTTTCTTAAATCCGGGTTAGGATTTCTTTCCATCAGTTAAAATCGCGAAAACACACAATAAAGAAAAACAAACATATGCATAATATGAGAGCTTAACCCCTTTTTTTTCTTTTTGAAAACAAAAAAGCTTGGTGCTCTTGAGCAGAGTCACTTTTTTTTTTGAAAAATCAAAATTTTGACGTTCTCCCCAGCAGAGTCGCCATTTTTCCTGTTCGCGTTAAAAGGTGACGCGCTAGAGGATTTGAATGTGAATTCAAATTCTCTGGCTCGAAACGATTTACTCTTTTGATTTGTTTATAAAGATGTCGCGAGCATCAAGCTTTATTATTTTCAACACAAGAAAATGATTTAATGATTATGAAAAAGGGGAAAGCTGTAATACCCTCAATTGATTTTGATATGCGTAACGACTAGGGCAAACTAGACGCAACGCATTGGGGAGATAAGGTAAGGGGTTTGTTATAAAGGGAATAGATGGAGCACCCTAAATATATATAGTTATCTATAGCTTTATATATGAATACGTTTGATATGTTTGTATGTTTTAATTGCTATTTCTATGATTGGGAAAGTTTCTCCTTTGGGATTTTAAGAAGGATAGATTATGTGGGATCCTAGTGTTTATTATTATTGTGCTCGCAAAGATCATGGATCTTACGCATACATATCTAGTGGGAATCAGAGCATTTGTAGCTCGGATCTAAAGGGATCTATGGTTTGTTTGGTCTGAGGGAGAAAGAAATTTGCTCGGCAAGGATGAGATCTTGTGCCTACGTATTCTCAAAAAGATGTTGAGAAAGTCAGAGCAATCGTAGTTCCCACTTATGCTAGTGGAAAGCAACGGGATGTTAGTAAGAGACAGACAAATGTCATCTTAATGAAAAATGTATTTAATCTATTTCATCACATACATTTTGAAAAGTTTGACTGATTGAAATCTTTCGTCGTAAGTTACAGGTGTTTTGCTTGAGTGTACAAGCGTTACCACTTACATGTTTAAGAAAGATGTTTTTAAAAAGATGATTGAATCTTTTAACTGTAAGCATTGGGTGTTTTGCTTGAGTGTACAAGCGTTACCACTTACGGTTAAGAGATGTTTTTGTTTGAAAATAGTTTGAAAAAGTTTGAAAAAGTTTTGACTGTATGTGATGTAATAGATGAGATACTTCTTCCATAGAGATGATAGATGTCTAAATCTCGAGGAGAAATTGGTTGGATTAAAGGGATGCTTTTAAGAAGCCCATGGGTCCTTGTATTAGCCCAAGAGGAGGCATTCGAGGGTTATCGAGGGTCCTTGTATGAAGCTCAAGAGGAAGCTATAGGGTATGGCTGGCTTTGTCTTAAAAGGGATTTCACCGGGAAACCATCCTTTTGGAATTTAGAGCAATTTCACCGGGAAATTATACTCTCATGGTTCTATCCTAACGTGGGTGATTCTTTGTATTGGAAGCCCAATAGGAGGCTGTTAAGAGATTTCCTATCTCTTTCATTGTATGATGCCCAAGAGAAGGCTAAACTCAACGAGGAGTTCTTTTGAACGAAGCCCAAGAGGAGGCTAACTCAACAGGGGAGTGCTGTCTTATATGAAGCCTAAGCGGAGGCTAAACTCAGATGAATGAGTTTTCTTATATGAAGCCTAAGAGGAGGCTGAACTCTGTGGGGAGAGTTATCTTGTATAAAGCCCAAGAGGAGGCTACAACTGTGGGGAACCTATTGGTCAGACTAATTGTTATGTTATAATTAGACAGTTGTATAAACAAGTGTGTGTGTGATATGTATTCACAGGAGTTTATGAAGGAAATATAAACAATGCATGATGTTTATTTACAAGAAATAAAATATGTACAAAGAAATAATCATGTACATAAAAGAATGTTGTTTGATATGTACAAGGGAAAAAAATATGTACATAAAAGAATTGGGACTTACACCGTGAGGGAGGCCCATGATCGATTAAGAAATTCGAGAGAAAACGAATTCGGTTTTATCGTTTAAATCGGATCGATCATGGTAAAAAGATGTACGTTTGATTAAAAGTTTTGAAGAAATGATTTTGAAAGTGTTTTTGAAACATGAAGTTTATTTATGAGAAGTTTTGAAAAGAATCGGAAGTCGAAAGTTTAAAAAATTCACCTTTTAAAGTGGTTTTGAAAAGTGCCCGAAATGTCGTTTTCGGCTCGATTAAAACATGATCAGATGAAAGTTTTTTCTGAAACTTTTTGCACTATCATAAAATAGATACATTTATTGACAAGTGTACAAAAAATCACCTCAAAATGAGGAGTTTTGATTGGTTAAAAAAAATGTTGAAGTTTGTGAAAAAACATGAAGAAAATATAAAAAGTTTGAAAAAAATGGTCCATGGGAGGTTTAAACCCAGGACCATTGGGGTGGCATACGTGGTAGAGAGTACTACGAGCGAGCTGGAAACCGCTAGGGCAAGAGTTCACTCGTGTATTTGAATCAAAACACGTGTTAATAAAATATTGGAAAGTTTAAATTTGAAAAAACTCAAGAACACGCGCGAATTGTTCTTCATCTTCATCAATCCTCTGATTTTGTATCTTGCTCGTTTCTTGATGATTTTGAAAGTTATAAACATGAAAGTTGCTCGATTTTTAACAAGGAACATGATGATGGTTGTTAATTGCATTTATTTTTGGTCTAACACAATTGAATTTCCAGAAATCATGAAGAACCCTAGAATTGAAAAACCTAATTGAAATGATGTATGATTGATGATTTTTCAAATTGTTTGAGGGTTAAGGATCGTGATAGGTGCAGAAAACAATTGGCCAAGAGTTTTTTCATTTAAATGCAAGGAATCATGAGATTGAGTTTCGAGCTCCTACCTGTTCAAGCTGAGATCGAAGATGATGTTGGAGTGTTTCCAGAACTGGTTTTGTGATTGCTATAGCATCATCGGCCTATGTGGAAGGTGTGAGGATGGTCTGCTTGCTTCGAATCACTTTGAATCACTCCAGCCAAGTCCACCTGCATCAACTGAAAATGGAAGCTCGATTTCTGGGTTAGAGTTGTTACAGATGCTTGTGATTGATCTGCATCATGTCTATGATTTTCATGGATGATGTTTGGATGCTTAGAACACAAGTTAATCAAGCCTAACCATGAATTCGAATCTTAAGGCAGTTTGTACAAGTTTGAAAATGGAAAATGCAATTATGATTTTCAGTGGTTTTTAGATTGATTTTAGGCTTCAAACCAATTACATGTGATACCTATAACATATTAGACACCAAATATTTCAAAGTTTCTTCACAAATTTTCAAAATGCAAGATTTCACAATTTGACATATGTTACTTGATTTTCAAGAAAGTTTAGAGAAAGCATGTCCTTGCATGGCTTTGGTGTGTTTGATCTTGAAAAGAATGCCTCTATTTATAGGCCAATATCTCTGAAATGTTAGGCACAAAGTTTTGTCATTGGTAATTCAAAGATGCATTAAAGGGTAAGAAAGGCATTTTGCAAAGAAAAAGGAAGTTTCCTTTTTTAACCATGTGTGAAAATATTCAACTTGATCCAAACTTGTCATAATTACTTCTCACTTATTTTTATCATTTCTTATCCCAATATGGCAAGGTGGCAAGTGTTCTAGATGAAGAAATCACAAAATGACCTATAATTGTGAAGTTTTGAACTTTGAAAATCATGTTTATGGAGCCTTATGTTTCAATTTCAAAAGTATAGCTAGACTTCATGGATTTGAGAGTTCTTGGACATTTTGGAAATCTTGTTTCTAGGGCTACAACTTTCATGTTTTGAGTTTTTTCCAAATCAAAGTGGAACTATGTGAAAAAATGCCATGAAGTTTGGAAAAAATACAAAATTTTAACACTTGGAAATTTTTCTAACTGTTGAAAATTTTGACTTTTTGTTGACTTTTTCAAATTCTTTGATTTTTTACGATCATGATGGATCATTTGAAGTATTTTTGATGTTGGAAAAGGTTTTGTCTTGAAAAAGTTGACCAAAAGTCAAAGTTTGACTTTTCTGTGCAGATGAAATTTCATCAGATGTTTCAGAAATTGACTGATGAAGTCTGTGAACTTTTGTGATGTTTTGAATCCAGAAATTAGGTCAAGATGTTGTATCTAAGATATAATGACCAATCTCTATCCAAAAAAGTCATTCAATGCTCAAGAAATCAGAGAATACTCATGCTCGACCAAAACCCTAATTGGTCGATCCTCGATTGATCAGTGAGAAAAGTTGGATATCTGAAGATCAGAGGTTGAGGTTTTGATCAAGATAGGTCAAATGAAGTGATTAAAACTCAAACCCTAGTTGGTTGCCTCTTGAATCAGATGAAAATTTGATGAAACCCTAATTTTGACCTGTGAATGCTACACCCGATTAATCCTCTTCTGGACTGTTAGTGATGCAATGATGCAAATGTAAGGTGGTATGTTAGGTCAAAAATTGGGGTATGACAAGAACTGTGTGAGGAATTCAAGATCGAGCACCATAACTCATCTCCTTACCGACCAAAGATGAACGGCGCCATTGAAGCTGCCAACAAAAACATCAAAAAGATCGTCCAGAAGATGGTCATCACTTACAAAGACTGGCACGAAATGCTTCCATTTGCTCTGCATGGGTATCGTACTTCAGTACGCACTTCAACAGGGGCAACTCCTTTTTCTCTAGTATACGGCATGGAAGCAGTGCTCCCCGTAGAAGTTGAGATTCCGTCAATGAGAGTTCTCATGGAAACTAAGTTATCGAGGCGAATGGTGTCAAAGCGGATACGATCGGTGAACTTAATCAAGAAAAGCGCTGACCGCTGTGTCATGGACAACTATATCAAAGAAGAATGAAAAAGCTTTCGACAAAAGGTCCGACCTCGTGAATTCGGGAAGGTGACCTCGTGCTTAAAAGATTACGTCTTTTCAACCGATTCTAGGGCAAATGGACTCCTAATTACGAAGGCCCATACATCGTCAAAAGAAGCTTTTCTGGCGGTGCTATGACTCTCACAACCATGGATGGTGATGAACTCCCGCATCCTGTGAATGCTGATGCAGTCAAGAAATACTTTGTCTAAAAATAAAATAAAAAAACAAAAGAACAGCTCGGTAAGTTGAAAACCCGAAAAGGGCGGCTTAGGCAAAAAAGAGCGTCTCGGTGGATTGAAAACCTGAAAAGGCGATCCAGGCAAAAATTAGAGACAATAAACAGAAAATATCCTGATAGATTGAAAACCTGAAAGGGCAATCTAGGCAAAAATAAGGATACAAAAATGATGACAGAGTAACTGCAATCAGTCTGTACTTCGTCAATCTGAAGAATTTTCCATCAACGGATCTTCAATCGAATCTTCTGAAGCAACAAGCACAGTGGAAATTCAAAGTTGTTAGAGATAATAGTGGTTATTTGTTTTCAATGTAGCCTTTTCCCAATAAATTATCATTTCCAACTTTTGTAAATAGTTCATGGAATCACGCCTTTGGCTGATTACCATTCTATCAATGAATTTGAGCCTTGTGCCCTTTTGTTTGCAATTCCTGCTTATTTCTATTTTGCAAAATAACGTTTTTTTTTTTTTGTGAAAATCACTTTTTGAAACTAAAAAGTTTTTAATCGAATTTTTACTTCAAAATCTTGAAACAAAAGAAAAATTTTCCTTTGAACTATGAACACAGAAAGAGCTTCAACAGTTTCTCCATAAGTGTTTCGATCTCAGAAAAAATAGAATAACTGCTACAGAAGTCTTCTCCTCAACAGAAATCATCAAAGGACGGTATTCTTATCCAAAAGAATTCCTAACAAAGTTGCCAATAAAATGCCTTTCTCTGAAAGTCTAAAGCATGCAACTCAGATCTTTCATCAGCAACGTCTATGCCATTGCTGCAGATTTCACCGGGTATTTGTTCGAACTGTGATGTGGTCCTTCTCCCAAATACCTCTTCGCTGTCTTTGTCAAAGTATTGTCAGCATGCATATGACATTCATGACATTCATCATTCATACATAATAACAGCATTAACGCATTCCTGCATTTCTCAATGTTTGCTTTCCTATCACTGGTTTAGATTGCATTTACTCATGAAGGGTATGTCATATCTCCAGCAGATTATCCCCAAACAGAAAAATACATTTTTCTCTTATTCCCCAGCGGAGATCATACCTCATTGGGGACAATGTCTTAATTGACCGTTTCTTTCCAATTCATTTCTGGATAGAACCTCGTCTCTAACCAATAAAAACAATAAGCAATAGCCTCGTCATCTGAGCCGCATATTTCCTTTTCGTCTAAAACTTGTCATGAAAAGATTGTTCTTCTCGGCAAGTTCAAATCATGAAAGTTTCAACAAAAAAATCTCCGCAGTTGTCTTTCTGTCTAAAAGAAAACCTGTGTCTTTCAATCAAAATGCCCGCATCTTCTCAAAAGAGAGATCCTCGGCAAGATGGTATCCGAGAAAATGGAAGCTCGTTTGAGATCTATTTCCATTACTGTCTGTTATTCACAAGGCTGAATACTCAGCAATTTTCTCAAAAGATTTACCTTGTTATAGTTATCACTTTGCTGATAATTGGTAATATCCTCAGAACTCGTTTGAGATCTGTTTCCATCATTTGTCTGTTATTCACAAGGCTGAATACGCAGCAATTTTCTCAAAAGATTTACCTTGTTATAATTATCACTTCGCTGATAATTGGTAACATCTTCAGAATTCATTACCATAAACTATCACAGGGCTGATAATTGGTAATATCATTTTCACTTACCTTAAACATTGTCACAAGGCTGACAGAAGGTAATCTCTTTGTTTCCCAAAGCGAGACAGATATTCACATATTTTGTGAATCACTCTTTCCCCAGCAGGGACATATTGCATGTTTCCCAACAAACAGGATCTTTTTTTAAAAAACAGATCGAGTCATCCTCGCAAATTTTCCCCGTCATGTCATTTTCCTTGATATCATTTGGGTAAAAACTGTTTGCATCACTCGCATCTTTTGGTATCTTAGGTCCAAAATTTGCGTATTCTGATATTTAAGTCTCTTCACACCTATCAAAATGAAGATATTCATCTTCATATCTCAGGTTAAAAGACACTTAAATAGGGGCATCTGTCATACCCCAATTTTTGACCTAATATACCACCTTACATTTGCATCATTTCATCACTAACAGTCCAGAACAGAATTAATCGGGTGTAGCATTCACAGGTCAAAATTAGGGTTTCATCAAATTTTCATCTGATTCAAGAGGCAACCAAATAGGGTTTGAGTTTTACTCACCTCATTTGATCTATCTTGATCAAATCATCAACCTCTGATCTCCAGATATTCAACTTTTCTCATTGATCAATCGAGGATCGACCAATTAGGGTTTTGGTGTTGGATGTGCAATCTCTGATTTTCTGATCAATGAATAACTTTTTTGATTGGAGATTGATCTTCATATCTTAGATACAACATCTTGACCTAATTTCTGGATTCAAAACATCACAAAAGTTCACAGACTTCATCAATCAATTTCTGAAACATCTGATGAAATTTCATCTGCACAGAAAAAGTCAAACTTTGACTTTTGTCAAATTTTTCAAGACAAAACCTTTTCCAACATCAAAATACTTCAAATGATCCATCATGATCATAAAAAATCAAAGAATTTGGAAAAGTCAACAAAAAGTCAAAATTTCCAACACTTAGAAAAATTTTCAAGTGTTAAAATTTTGTATTTTTTCCAAACTTCATGGCATTTTTTCACATAGTTCCACTTTGAATTGGAAAAAACTCAAAACATGAAAGTTGTAGCTCTTGAAACAAGCTTTCCAAAATGTCCAAGAACTCTCAAATCCATGGAGTCTAGCCATACTTTTGAATTTGAAACTTAGAGCTCCAAAATCTTTGAATTTCAAGTGCAAAGTTCAAGATTATAGGTCATTTTTGAGTTTCTTCTTCTAGAAGCAATGCCACCTTGCCAATTGGAGATTAGAACTGATAAATATCAGTTGTATGTAATTATTTTAAGATAGGATCAAGTTGAATTTTAACACATGGTTAAAAGAGGAAGTTTCCTTTTGCATTTAATGCAAAAATGACTTCCTTGCCCTCTAAGGCAAGTCAAATTTACCAATGGCCAAACTTTCTCAATTATTTTCAGAACTCATGGCCTATAAATAGAGGCATCATTTTCAAATTCAAACACACCAAAGTAATGCCAAGACATGCTTTCTCTCTTCTTACTTGAAATTCAAGAAACATAGTGAAAATTGAGAATTCTTGCAATTTTGTAAACTTGTGAAAACCATGAAGAATTTTGGTGTCTAACATATCTTATAATCAATATATAACTTGTTTGAAACATAAGATTAACACAAGCCAAGCTAGAAATCAGTTTTCACATGCCATACACATAAGCTTGCCAAAACTGCCTTAAGATTCGAATTCATGGTTTGGCTTGAACAACTTGAGTTCTAATCATCCAAACATCATCAACATACATCATAGAGATGATGCAGACCCTTAACAGCAATCTGTAACACCTCTAATCACGATTTCCAGTTTTGCTTTGAGCTATATGCAGGTCGACTTGGTCAGAGCTATCCAAGCCATTTTAGAGCAAGCAGACCACTCATACATGATCCATAGAGGTCGTTGGTGCTCAAGCAATCATTAAAACTCAACTGGAAACACTCCTTCATCGAATTCGATTCCAGCTTCAACAGGTAAGAGCTCGAACTTCAACTCCGTGATTCTTTGATTCATTTGGAAAAAACTCTTGGCCATTTGTTTTCTGCACCCTCCACGATCATTAACCCTCAATCAATTGACAAAATCATCAACCATACACGATTTCAATTAGGATTTTCAGTTTTAGGGTTCTTCGTGTTCATCAGAAATTCAGTTATGTTAGGCTTAAAATAAATGAAATTAAGTGATGCCATCATGTTCCTGGGCTTGAGGCGAGCAAGTTTGATGTTTACTTCATTCAATTTCATCAAGAAACACGAAATCCATGGCTGATTGAAGGATTGGAGGAAGAAGATGAGCTGCGCGCGTTTTTTTTTAATTCAAAAATTCCGATATAATATTAACACGTGGTTTGACTTCAATACACGGATGTATTGCCGCCCTAGCGGTTGCCAGCTCACTCTTAAGTCTTTGTGCCACGTATTTGCCCAACAGGTCCCGGGTTCAAGCCTCCTTGGGACCATTTTTTTTCAAACTTTGTGATTTTTTTCATATTTTTTTACAAACTTTGACTTTTTTTTAACCAATCAAAACTCCTCATTTTGAGGTGATTTTTTGTACACTTGTCAATAAATGTATCTATTTTATGATAGTGCAAAAATTTTCAGAAAAAACTTTCATCCGATTATTTTTTGATCGGGCCGAAAACGACACTTTGAGCACTTTTCAAAACCACTTTAAAAGGTGAATTTTTCAAACTTTCGAATCCCGGTTCTTTTCAAAACTTCTTATAAGTGAACTTCACATTTCAAAAACACTTTCAAAATCATTTCTTCAAAACTTTTTCATCAAACTTACATCTTTTCCATGATCGATCCGATTAAACGATAAAACCAAATTCGTTTTCTCTCGAATTTCTTAAACCGATCATGGGCCTCCCTTACGGTGTAAGTCCCAACCAACATTATTTATGTACATACATATTTTCCTTGTACATATCAAATTATTTTCATGTACATACAAATTTTTACCTGTACATAATACAGATACTTTTTACTCAAACACAGATAAACTTCGATCATTTTTTTTTCGTTTCGTCTGTATATACAACTGAATACCATTGGTATTGAAAGGAGCATTATTCCCGGTGAAACTGCTTTTAAACCAATGGGCCACCATCATGGTGTAAGTCCCAACTCTCCTATGTACATCCGCATCTCCCGTACATAAATACTCGTTCGTGTACATATTTACTTCCTTGTACACAATTTAAACTTGTAAATAATCAAGTTACGCTCGTTTTGAACGTCCGTTTCACAAACACTTGTTTATGTTTTAAACTCTTGTAAATAAACATCATGCATTTGTTTATATTTCCTTCATAAACTCTTGTGAATACAAATCACACACACACACACTTGTTTATATAACTGTCTAGTTATAACATAACAACTAGTCTAACCAAATAAGTTCCCCACAGTATTAGCCTCCTCTTGGGCTTTATACAAGATAACTCATCCTTGCAGAGTTTAGCCTCCTCTTAGGCTTCATACAAGAAAACTCATTCATCTGAGTTTAGCCTCCGCTTAGGTTTCATATAAGACAACACTCCCCTGCTGAGTCAGCCTCCCCTTGGGCTTCGTTCAAAAGAACTCCTCATTGAGTTTAGCCTTCTCTTGGGCATCATACAATGAAAGACACCAGGAAATCTCTTAACAGCCTCCTATTGGGCTTCCAATACAAAGAATCACCCACGTTAGGATAGAACCCAAAGAGTATAATTTCCCGGTGAAATTGCTCTTAATTCCAAAAGGATGGTTTCCCGGTGAAATCCCTTTTAAGACAAAGTCAGCCATACCCTATAGCTTTCTCTTGAGCTTCATACAAGGACCCTCGATGACCCTCGGAATGCCTCCTCTTGGGCTAACAATACAAGGACCCATGGGCTTCTTAAAAGCATCTCTTTAATCCAATTAATTTCTCCTTGAGATTTAGACGTTTATCATCTCTATGGAAGAAGTATCTCATCTATCACATCACATACAACCAAACTGTTTTCAAACAAAAACATCTCTTAATTTTAAGTCGTAACGCTTGTACACTCAAGCAAAACACCCAATGCTTACAGTTAAAAGATTCAATCATCTTTTTCAAACATCTTTCTTAAACATGTAAGTGGTAACGCTTGTACACTCAAGCAAAACACCTATAACTTACGATGAAAGATTTTAATCAGTCAAAACTTTTCAAAATGTATGTGATGAAATAGATTAGATACATTTTTCATTAAGATGACATTTGTCTGTCTCTCACTAACCTCCCGTTGCTTTCCACTAGCATAAGTGGGAACTACGATTGCTCTGACTTTCTCAACATCCTTTTGAGAATACGTAGGCACAAGATCTCATCCTTGCCGAGCAAATTTCTTTCTCTCTCAGACCAAACAAACCATAGATCCCTTTAGATCCGAGCTACAAATGCTCTGATTCCCACTAGGGGATATGTATGCAGAAGATCCAAAGATCTTTGCAAGCACAATAATAACAAACACTAGGATCCCACATAATCTATCCTTCTTTAAATCCCAAAGGAGAAACTTTCCCAATCATAGAAATAACAATTAAAACACACAAACATATCAAACGTATTCATATATAAAGCTATAGATAACTATATATATTTAGGGTGCTCCATCTATTCCCTTTATATAACAAACCCCCTTACTCAGAATCTCCCCAATACGTTGCGTCTAGTTTGCGCTAGTCGTTACGCATATCAAAATCAATTGAGGGTATTAACAGCTTTCCCCTTTTTCATAATCATTAAATCATCTTTTCTTGTGTTGAAAATAATAAAGCTTGATGCTCGCGGCATCTTTATAAACAAATCAAAAGAGTAAATCTTTTCGAGCCAGAGAATTTGAATTCATATTCGATTCACTAGCGCGTCACCTTTTAACGCGAACACTATCTGCATTGTGTTTCAACTTGAACACCCATTTTACTTTGATATAATTTGTATGTGTTGGCAATTTGACTAACTTCCATATGTTATTTCTTTAGATTGCATGAAACTCTTTGAACATGGCTATCTTCCATAGTTTAATCTTTAAAGCTTCGTTATATTTGATTGGTTTAACACCAACCACTTCATAATCGTGAAGTCTTATTGGAAGAACTCTAGTTTGTTGAGGTCTTTGGCTTGTGTTAGCCTCATCCTCTTCGACTTTGACATTTTCAGGAATGTTAGCAACGACTTCAACTTCGACTGGAATATTTGCAATTTCTTCGACTTCGAGTTCATATGTTTATTCGTTAAAACCATAGCTCATCATTGTCTAGTTAATTGCATCATTAGAATTCCAATCCAATGCAGAATTTTCATGAATCACAATGTCTCGACTCAACACAATATTCTCATTAACTGGATTGAATATCTTGTATACACAAGTCATATGATATCCTACCAGAATTATAGGTTCACTCTTTTCATCAAGCTTCATTCTTATTGCATCAGGAACATGCTTGTAACACATAGAGCCAAACACTTTCGAATGAATTACTGGTGGTCGTTTGCCACTCCTCACTTCTCTAGGAACCTTGTTCTTCAATATCTTGGTAGGGCACCTGTTTAGGATTTTAACTACGGTTAAAACAGCTTCTCCCATAAGGATTTTGGCAAATTTTTCTACTTCAGCATGCATCTCGCCATATACAATATGGTTGTGTTTCTTCTTTCTGTAATTCCATTATGTTGAGACGTATAAGGAGCATTTACCTCATGATCGATATCATGTTCTGCACATAAATCTTCAAACATCTTAGATGTGTATTCGCCACCTCCATCTGTTTGAAAAACTTTGATCTTCTTCTCACTCAAGTTTTCTACAAGTATCTTGAATCTCTTACAGATTTCGAATACTTTGTCCATTCTCTTGATCACATAGATCCATAACTTTCGACCATACTCATCGACAAATGAAACAAATTACCTGTTTCCACCAATAGTTTATTCTTCAAACAGGCCACATGCATCTGAATGCACCACTTCAAGTATGAGGATAATCCCATTGGCATAGTTGAAACAAAAAAAATTATGGGTTGCTTTTCGTCTAAACAACCTTCACAAAGTTTGTCAGGCATCTCAAGACTTGGAATACCAGTAACCATATCTTGAGTAATCAATTGATTGAGTGGTCGAAAATTCAAATGTCCAAACCCCAAATGCCATAAACAATTGTTTTCAAACATTGAATTTCGGTCAAACTAATCATAGTCTTAAACGTTCAGTTCTTCAACATAGGATATTTCAAGACCAAGTTGTTCTGGGTGTCGAACAATTTTAAAACTCTGTCTTTCATGACAATTGAGAAACCTTTTTTGACTAGTTATCCAACACTTAACAGGTTGCACTTTATTTCAGGTACATAGAGTACATATTTGATCATAACTTCCCCTCCATTACTCATTGAAAAAACTATGTTAATACCTTCTACTTGCAACAAACTATTATCAACAAGTTTTACCTTGCTCTTCTTCGACTCGTCGAAATCTGCCAACCACACCTTTTGACCATTCATGTGATTCGAGTAAGAAATTTAATTACCCTTATCAAGATTAGCAGGAACCCTCCCGTAGTGAATGTTACTACACCATTACTATTTTATGTTTAAGAAGAATTGATCTACTTGCTACAATCGAGTATGGGGAGTAGAATTTGTATTCCCCAAACTCATTCCTTCCCAAATCGTGATTTTTGATCTGCCATTCCTGCCTCACTAAATCCATGCAGCTTCTATTGCAACGTAGGCTCCAAAAATACCAAAAATCATAAATTATATCTTCGATTACATTAAACACCTTGTATCTCTCTCTATTTCAATTATTTTAAATCCTCCAATCTCTTTCCTTGTACAAAGGTAATGGTAATTTTCTGCTTAATTCTAATTCATTTAATTCCTTCATTCTTTCTAATCCATTTCTCCATAATATTACTACTTAATTTGCAATGTTGTGTAGTTAATCTGTCTTGATGTGTAAAGGCTAAAGTAGTTTTCCACTTCTAGTTCAATCTCAATTGACCAAAAAAGGCTTGAAGAAGAGAGAGATTTGATGTGTTGATGGTTCATCATAAACTTTCTCCAAATATATTTCCTCGCGAATAAAATTTTCAATTTTTTGGTGATGAAGGTGCAACTAGAAGAAAATGGAGATACAAGAAAATCAATATTTGTTCACACTAGTGTGAATAATTGACCTTTATCAAAGGTTAAACACACCAAGAATAATAGTGACCACCAATTAAATGGCCTCAGGTAAAACTAAGCTGCCAAATAGTGTAAAGAAATCAACAAGAACAAGAAGAAAAATAAATAACAAGTTCATAAGAAATATGTTTACTTAATTCTATCAAAGCAATCAACTCTGGGGGAGATGGCAACTCTCTAATCTACTATAATTGAAGAATTATTATATGGTATTACAAATCAAAGGTATTTAGAATTTTTCCTCGTTCCCCTTAAATATCTCCAAAGGTTTCTTCAATAAATCTACTAGAGAATTCTTGGGTATATTTCCACGATTCTCAATTTTGACTTTGAAATAGACCAAGTCCAAGAAGTGCATGAACCTTTATCTGAATAATGATTCAATAAACCCATAGGCGAGGGTCTCTCCCTCATTATTTAAGATCAACTTGTATTTAACCACGTTTTGTTTCTTAGGTCGTATTACAAGCTCTCGAGTATGGTTCTTGATTAGTGAATGCATCTCATTGTCATATACCCCAAATTTGTCCTTCTGTTTTATTTTTATCTTCAAAACTCACTTGCATTTTTCATTGTCAAAATATTCACCTAATAAAGTCAAGACATCAAATTCTTAAAAGTCGAAAGGGATGGTTCTGATTTTTATAGTTTTCTTTCTTGAAAATAATATTACTATTATATAGTATTTTTATATATTTATTATTATTCATTTTTGGTTTTATTTATTTTTATTATTTAGAAATATAGGTTATTTAAATGTATTTACCAATATTCACATTTTATTTGTTTTTAATACATAGGTTATTTAATTTAGTAAGTGTTTTAAAATGTAGTTATCTTTTATTAAAAATAGGGAATTTTATTTATTATTTGCAAATGTATATGTACCTGTTTTTTTTTTAAAAACAAATCGGGTTTTATTTTCATCTTCTTTTTTATTGCTATTTTATTTTTTATTATTTAATTTATCATTTAAAAGTTTACCCAAGTCAACCAATTTCAAAATTCTTTTCTTTTTATTATTTTTGCCCGTGTTTAAATTATTTTATATTGTTATTTTAATTCATTATTGGAGTGACTTATTGACTAAGTCAAACCACGAGGTTGAAACCCTAAGAATTGTTGCACATACAAAATAGAAAACTCAAAAATTAAATAATGTTTTGAATCAAATCTTGCCAATACCAATTTCATTACAATTAGAATCGTATAATACAGGACTCGGACCAAGTACATGACATAAATTCTAATTCTAAATCAATTAAATTGAAACTTAAATCAATCAAATTAGAATATAATCAAATTAAACAATTTCAATTCTAAACTTCCTAATCTAATCTAAACCTAAAGACTATAAATTGAAAACCTAAACTAAAAGTTGGAGATGAATTCTTGAACCCTTGAAGTCAAGAAAAATCCCAAACAATCACCATATGCCCTTGCCTTGAGCATGATTAGGTTCCATCATTGAAACCTTAATCCACTATGAGCTTAATCCTCAACTCGTACTTGCAAAAAAGAGAGATGTTAAAATAGGAGAATAAATGAATCAATTGGAAATAATTTACTAGAATATACAATGTAAGGAAGGTAAGAGAGGCTTAGCTTTCAATTTTTGCATAATTGTTGTATTGTTGTGAATCTGTGGTTTCTGGGTTAATTTGGGCATATTTAGGTTAATTTTTGAAAAGTTTAGGGTTTAGTTGAAGATTTAGATACACACATGTATCAATCCACTTCTTGTTTCGTTGAGAAGTGGGTACTTCTTTAGGACCAAATTCCTCTTAATAGTCGAACCTTTGATACCAATCGCACAAATCTTTTTCATTTTCACCTCTTTAGAGGATATATGATACAACCTAGAGGGATAATAAGGAAGTGGTAGACGAAAATGAACTCTAGAGCATTACTTCTAAAAATGATCTTACAAAAACGAGTGTATCCCACCTGGGCTGAAGACAAACAAAAGGATAAGTGAGCTTCATGAGTGATTGATTTCACCAGCATGAAACATTCAAGGAAATCACCTCATTCATTAGTGAAAAATTCGAACAAAAAAGACTTAAGGTAGAAAAAAGATCAATCCCTGATCCCGAGCATCGTTTGAGAGGTGAGAGTCGCGTGAAAGAGAGATAAAAATAGTTTTAGAGAAAGTTACCGAGACTTATGCTCAACACATAGTTTGAATAACTTTATGAAATCCCAAGATTTAGAATGTATTTGCAAAGGGGAAAATTTCAAACGGTTCATCATGGCCACCTCAAAATTAGAAAACAGAAAGCGTATAACCAAACTGGTAAAAAAGCATTCATACAGCGGAACTCAGCAGCCTTCAAAAGAACTTTTCACTGAACCTACTGGGCGAATCAACTAATCTGAGGGATTGCCAGTCATAATGTTAACATTTGTTATAGCCTCTATAATGTTCAAGGTAGAATGATTTCAAACCACTTCAGCAGCCACCCAGTGAAATCTATTAGCATTGATATTCTAAATTAATCGAAGACCCCTTTAGGCCAGTTCATTATAGAACAAGTGACCTGAAACACAAGAGAGAGGTGGTGAATTGTGGTGTTTAAACTTCGTGATTAATTTAAACCTTTTTCAATTAAGATTGTAATTAGTGAATTTTAAGTAAGTAATCGCAACAGAAATAAAATATAGAAAATTAAGTTGCAAAAAGTAAAGAGATAGAGTTAGAGAGATTGCACCAGAGATTTATGTATGTTTGGAAGAATGTTGGCATAGTCTTGTCCCCAAGAGAGAGATTTACGGTTGATCTCAAGAACCAAGACTCAATCTCTTAAATGTATCACACCCTTAAGAATAAAAACGACCAGCATGACAACTTACGAAAATATATTCCTCACAAATAAAGCTTCACTCAAAGCACTTGGGCAACCACGAGTGAAATAAGAAAATTTTCAGAAGAAGGAAGAAAGATAAATTCCAAATAAATATGAAATTGATGGAAAGTGGCGTGATTTAAAGTGAGGGAGACCTTCCTTTATATAGTATTTGGAATCCCCAAGAACGGAAATAATCCATGGGCCGAATTGAATATTTTGATGCTTCAAATATAATTGTTTGTCAACCTTCTAATCGACCATGTAAGTGTCCCACTTGGTTAGATTTATGAAATCCTTTCTAATCGATTGGCACATTTATTTAATTGATTATGCACTTTTTAAAAGGTTTTGGATAGCTTTTTAGTCTCATGTTCTTGGCGTAGAATGTCATTTTTTAAGATGAAAAAAATATGTTTTTAAGTGTGTGTGTGTGTGTGAGAGAGAGAGAGAGAGGGAGAGAGAGAGAGAGAGAGAGAGAGAGAGAGAGAGAGTTTCCTTAGTACTCTTCAGCTACTGCCATGTTTTTACAGTACCCAGTTTACTCAGACTAACCGATAGACATGACCTGGAGAACTTTCACACTTTTCATGAAGGAAGCTTCAAGATTTTGATGGATAGTGTCTAATTTTAAAAGCACTTGGTCTTGAGTTCTCTTATAATATGATGCTTTGTTCATAATTAGTGTTACAACAGACTGTTGTCATGCATTGTGGTCATCAAAACTCCAGATCAGGCATGGCAATGGGGCGGGTCGGGGACAGTTTTTACCTCCCCCAAACCCAAACCCAAATTCTCCAACTATACTCGTTCCCCGCCCCAAACCCAAACAGGGATGGAGAATTAAAATCCAAACCCATCCCAAACGGGTTCGGGTATCCCCGCCCCGCCACCATCCATTTAATAAAATCAACTTTTTTAATAAAAATATTTATTTTTTCCAAAATCATATTACATAATAAATAATATAATAAAATAATCTTAAAAAATTACATACATACATTTCAAATATTTTAAATAATAAATACAAAACAAATTATCAAAAGATTGACCACATATTTAATATTCTAAATTATCGAAAATAAATAATAATGTACATATAAATAAAGGGAAGGGTTCGGGGGCAGGTTCAGGGTGGGTACTAGTGTCCCCATTACCCAACTCATCCCCATATTTTGTAATCGGGAAAAACTCAAACCCGAACCCAAACCTAGTCAAAGCGGGTTTTCCCCGTCAACTTCGGGGTGGGTTCGGGTGGGTACCCGTGGGTACGAGTTTTTTTGCCATGTTTACTCCATATGCTAATCTTTAATACATGCAACCACATATATCCATATTCACCAACTTTAAAGTCACTGTCGAGACTAATCCAAGATACAACATGTGACATCCCCGATACTCTAAATGATTCGTGATTTCAACATCACTAAGCTTGTTACCATTTCTCATTCGATAAAATTGGACGAAGTTATTAACATGTTTTATCCTTTGTTGGGAAACTTCTATTTCTGCCTCGGTCAAGACAAGAGGAATCATTGCTTTCTCAATAAGATCACCATCATCCCTGATTTTCCTTAACAAGAGAGTTCATGAAGGGTTGCCTAACAAAGTTTTCTAAAAAAAGGAGTCCCCATACACTCCTTCTATTTTAAAATATTCAATCGGAGAAATGATCTTCGATCCAAAATCCACTAACAGAGGGAAAATAAGGTAATTTCGGTTTCATCCTGTTGTACCCCAAATTTTACCCTGAGTTTTCGCATTTGTCTTATTTATATCATATTTAATTTTTATTCACGTCTTTGCATTTGTATTGCGTATTTCGCATGTTAACCCAATTTTCTTATACATTTGTAATTTCTTTTGTTTTAAGAATTTATTTTAAAATTAAATTTTTGTTGCTCATTTTATTACTCTTATTTAAAAAATACAAAAAAAATATATATTGATGTTTCATTTATTTTATATTATTATTTGTTAAAACAAAATATATATTTTTCTTTTAATTAAAATAGAATTTAAGTTATAGTTATAGTTTTAATTTAATTTAAATTTAAAATCATTTATAGATATATCCTAAAATATCTAAGGATCTTTCTATCATTGGCTAATACCTAAGAGTATTTTGGATAAGATTTTGGTTGTTTTGAGATAAAGAGAGGCACAAAAAACACAGATCGTAAACAGAACCAAAAAAACGCATCCTTCGTAAAACCTCAGCCGTCTGCATCATCACCATCGTTCATCTTCTCAACCACCATATACCTCCATCACTTTATCATCCTCCGTCCCTTTCCGAAATCGATCCACCGCCGAACCACCATCAGAAAACACATCCTCTTCATCGCTCAAAACTTCCTTCCTTCCACTGTTCCATCACTTCATCTCGCCACCACTGTTCACCACCACTTTTGCCATCATCGTTCTAACAAACTTCCGTTCAACCTCCATCGTTCAGTTTCCTCACCGCCGTTCCACTATAACCTTCCGACGAACCACCATCGGCCAACCTCCCTGCCGCTGTAAACTCGTCGTCAACCTCCTTATTCCGTAAGGAACTATTCCTTGCATCCTTCTTTCAACGACAACCAGACGCTATTGAAGCAGCTCTCTCCGCCAATTTCGAGTGATTCAACCGTCACGGTAAGTCTCAACCTCTTTTCATCTATGAGATAATTCGTTTAGACTATGATGATGAACTCTGAGAACATTATTAATACTGTGTTGTTTGAATTTGTGATACTGTTTGGATTTTGATAAGCTGAATATTGAAGTTGATGATACCACTGTGCTTTCTTTGAAATAAATCTGAACTTTGAAGTGGTTAGTTGCTCGTTGTTTTCTTGATTAGAATCTGATTGGCGTAACTGTCATGTTGTTAATTAAACAAATATTGTGATAAATTCTGAATAAAACAGTCTGATCTTGTTGTGTTTTCGTGTTCGTGGTAACTTTGAGATCTGTTATGAATTCTGAATAATTTTGTGATAATTTCTGTTTGGTTCAACACTGATAAATTTTTGTCAGTTTGAAAACCCCGTGATAAACTGCTCCGATGAAATCTAAGTTAAACGGATGTATTATGTTTAATTCTGAGTTAATTCTGCACTAGAATCTGTGAATAATTTTGTATCTGATGCGATTGGGTTTAGTATGGCATGAACTTAAGGTTTTGCTTTCGTATTTGGTTTGAAATATTCAGATATTCATTGAATTTAGTTGTTTGAATCTGTTGAGGACATTTGGAATGCCTGCTATGCCAATTTTCGAATAACTCTTGAATATTAGCGTGAAGTTCCGATTCTTGTTGAAACCGTAATCATCAATGTTTGGATGACCTTTTGTTGTGATATTTGATTTGATCATGAAAGATAAATTGGGTTATGACCTTGTTTGGAAGTTTCCACTGGTGTTTGACATGTTGAAATTGGATTTAGTTTGTATCGAATCTAATGCTGCAGTTTTTGGTTGATAATACTTTTCAATTGTTGTCAAATTATGCGGGAATTTGTGACGTCGATGCTTGGTTTTGAGTTAATTTCTTTGAAATCAATATCATGATAGAACCAATTGAGAGTTGTGATAGGCGATGTGTTATTATTCTTGAATTGGGTTTAAGTTTTTGTATGCTTGTTTTCATTCAATTTGAAGAAGATATTAATGAGGTTTGGATACAATCCGAGTTTGAATTCAAGAGGTAATTCGGTTGACATTATTTTGTTGATTCCGTTTGTGCTAAACATACTTGAGATTGTTTTTTTTCTTCGAGCCATTACTTTGTTCTTACTAGTTGCTTCCCGGTTTTTTGGGTTTAGGGGTTGAAAGTTCTTTTTGAATCTGATTTCTCATGTTCCAATGTGATTTCTCGCTTCTTGTTTCATTTATGATCGAAAAATCATGTTTACCGTTGTGTTTACTTGATTTTAAATGTGTTCAACATAATGATACAATGCTGATTTTTTTTACATGTACATTGAACATTAAATTGTTCTTCTTGTTTCTTACTTGTAAATATGCTTTTGTCCATACCATTCATGCAAGTTTCTTTCTGTTCATTCTAATTCCATTGTAAATACTCATTTTACATGTACATTCATACTTGTTTTATTTCGATTTTATTACTTTGTAAATAATAAGTTGTTCATTATTTCTTTGGTTTCAATTATAATCGATTGCTTATTTTTTCCTTTATTCATGTACATAATTCAAACAAATTTCATTTCGATTTTATTATCTTATAATTACTAACTTGTTTGTTATTGTGTAAGCTATTGGCGATTCAAGTTTACGATGTTATTTTATATCTAATTCTACTTTTATTCTATTACTTCTACATCGTTTTAATTAGTTGATGTTGTTAATTAAAATAGATTAGTTTACTAATCTATTTTTCTTAACTTGATTAATTAATTTAATCGATGTATAATGAATAGATTCTTTATTTTTCCTTATTTTTCATTCTCATTCGGTAAATTATATTATGTTATCCTGTTGTGATGTAATTAATTTATCATTTTTCTCGTAAATTTATCCCTATTCGAAAAATGGTATCCCGCACCCTTGTTGCGTTGTAAATAATTTATTGCTTTCTATTTTATTTTTATTTCTTAATCCCCATTTGTAATTGATGTATCCTTCTCCCCAAAAACTTGTAATAATTATTTAGCTTGCATTTAATTGTCACTTACACAAAAAAAAAAAAAAATCATTTTAAAACTAATATTCAATTGTGAATCATTTTAAACTCGTAAGTCGACAAAGCTTAGAAGCGCCGCAATGACTACACATGCACGTTTGATCTTGGGTCTTCCTATAGTGAGCCTATTTCGATTAATTGTTCCAATTAGTCGTCTTAGTAGACTAGCCCACTTTTCTAGTACACTTGTAGTTTAATTACTTATGTTTGTGTGTGGCCACCTTGTATGGGCTTTTTATCGATTTATTTACTATTGTATTATTTACAATTATTTCGCTTCTGCTTCATCTCTCACTCTTTGGTCTGCATACCAAGTTTCTAATTTTCATAAGGGTTTCATTGTAGAGAGTAGGCTTGACTATTCTCTCGAGATCGATTAAGTTTCATGGCTTGGTTAATCATAACCTGATTCATTCTTTCTCCATTCACCAAGCATTTAAAACACTTCCAATAAAACTTGGTCCAATGTCGAGTCTTCTTCTCAAACCCCGATTGAACATCGAGTTGTTTTCAAAATGTTTTCACAAAAAAAACTTGGATGATGTTTGTTTAAATTGTTGGATGATAGCCCAATGGTTTAAATAAACTTGAAGTCTTTAGATTATTAGATGATAGCCAATAAGCTAAAAAACTTGTATCCGCATCAAAAAGAACTTGAGTGGTATTCGGTTAAATTGTTGGATGATAGCCCGACGGTTTAATCGAATTTAAAGTCTTTAGGTTATTGGATGATAGCCCAATAAGCTAAATACTTTTATTCACTCAAAACACTTAATAAACGTGAACCTCGTTTCACTTCACTAATTTCATAATAAAATTTTGGGATGATAGACGATTGGATGAGCTCACTCATCCAGTTTCTAGTATTTGAATCATTAGATAATAGCCTAATGTTTCAGTACTTTTCCCTCACTCAATCAATCTTAACTCATTCAAGCTTTTTGTGCATCCGAGCACCTTTTACCTTTAAAACCCTTTTCAATATTAGACATGATTCATTTATAATTGAGATGTTCTTCCTCTATCCTCATGGTTTTCGACTTCTCCACTTGAGTACTAGAGGCGTTCTCAAATCCTCCCTCATGCTGGTGTGTAGTCCTTTATTCTTTATCACACCTTGTAGGCGTTTAGACGAGTCTTCTCCTTTAAAAATGTTGACTTGTCTCTTCATTTAAAATCAATCAACAAACAATCATTTTCTAGCCGAACTACGGCGCTCTGACTTTCCCATTGCACGAGGGAGTACGTAGGCACTAAGTCTTACGACTAAAGGCGAGCAAAAATAATAAAACATTTCTTCTCTCTTACTTTCTCCTTTATACCATAGAAGATCGTAAATTTTCACATTTATAACACACAAACACACTTTGAACTAAATGGGTACCATCGAGTACGATGAATGTGAGGGGTGTTAATACCTTTCCCTTGCATAACCGACTCTCGAACCTGCGTCTCTTGGTCTTGACGACCATTTCTTTTCTCTCGTGGGTTTTATTCGATATTTCCCCTTTCCTTCTTGGAATAAATAAATCTCGGTGGCGACTTCATTGTTTATATTGAATTAGTAAGAAATTTCGATGGCGCCAACACACCCTCCTTCTCGAAGAGGAAGAGGCATTGCCCTTCAAATCACTATGAACGTTGATAGGGTTATCGCTCATCCCAACAAAGGTACAATAATGCTTGAATAAAAAAGTCAAGGCGAAGAAAATGTAACATGAAATGTCTGATCGAAGGTAGAAAATCAAAAAGAAGGATGGAAGTCAAAGCTTTGGGTGCATGAGAATAATTAATCTTGTAAAAATGCTCTCAGAGTAAAGGGAATGGCTCAAACGAAATAATGAAAAAGATTGCAAAAATAAAAACGGTCAGATTGAAAGTAAGAAGCAAGTACGAATTAACGGTCATATTTTCTCTCGGGAACACAACCAAACTCAATTGCACATTAAGCAATATCATGATACTTTCTACCTTTTCAGGTCATACATCAAAAGAAAAATGATGAAACATTTCAATGATGGATTTCCATTTAATACTCATGTTCCTAATTATGCTTTGGAAAAACCAAAGTAGTGCATGTCAACCAACGCCTGGACCCATTCCCGAAGGTCAGTCACCACTACTAAAAGACTCCCCTGACATCTAGTTAGCCTGACGTGTCTTGGGGATAATTACTTTTTACCGACCAAAGGCCCAATAAGATAAGACCTACTTATTCTTCCCGCTCCATTGATCCCACGGAATAAATACATCCACAAAGGGTTTTAGGTACACAATATCTAATCTCCACTATCACTATGATTATCTTGAACCCTAAACAGAGTTAGGCGTTGGAGTGCTAACCATGTAGGTAGCACCCATTTGATCTTTGTAATCTTTGGTTTAAGATCAACGTCTCCAATTCAGAAACACCATGGACTCAACCATCGATCCAAAGTGTTGCATCCTTAAGACGAGGAAGCTTTGCTTCACCATAGTTTCTATAATCCTCTTCCTTTCTCGTTCCATAGCGGAACAATAATTGTATACCATGTTCTTTTACCTACATGCACTTGTTTATAAAGTGTAGTGTATATGTTGACCATCAAAACTTTCTTAATTGATAATTGTATATTAACCATCAAAACTCAAATGCCTCGAACATTAGTCGGTCACAAGGTCGGATACCAAGATTTTCAAAACAAACATTGAACATCTATTTAGCTCAATAGCTCAAATTCCTAATACATATTCCGATCTAAATAAGATAATTTACACAATACTAAAATCAATACTAGAATAATAATAAAACAAATTTGATTAAAATATGGGAATATGTTTGATCAATATTCTATAATCACTCTCAATTTTGGTTGTATACTATTTTAATAAGGTTTTAAATAACGATCACATCACGTAAATGTTTTGGGATTTTGGCGGTACATGTGTTCGGCACTAAATGGGGTTGTCGTGGTGTGAGTTAACCATAATTTATTGTTTAACATTAAAAAATGGTGAATTACGATATTGATATTGGCACATTTCAATATCCTTTTGTTGAGATTGTTTTTTAAAACCTTACAAAATGATATTATTATTGATATTAACACATTTCAATACCCTTTTTAACATAAAGAAGAGAATGAAATTCCAAACAAGCCACCTCATTATTAGGTTGAAATAAGACACGTGCCTAGCAAAATGAACGGATATGAATGATTTTCATAGTCATTAATCGACACATCAGTTTCATAAAATGCTTAAAGAAATTATGTTACACAAACTTTTAGAAACTAAACTCAAGCATTACCTATAATTTGCAATTTAGAAATTAGGGTTGAAAAGGGAAAAGTATCAAGAAACAACATGTAATATTTCAAAATAACAATTAATCAAGAAAACAAAGACACCATAGATAACAAAACATAAAACATATCCATGAGACAACAATATTTCAAAATAATGGGTAAAGGAAATAGAGCACCAGAAATTTATGAAGGTGAAGCAGAGACAGAGATGACTGATGATAGAGAGAATATGATGAGTTATAGAGGATAAAGCTAGAGGCATTTGAGTGAAGGTAGAGTGAAACTTGAAAATTCTGGTACAACAGTTCTAGATGTCTTATTAAGATGTCGAGACATCTGGTTTGACATTAACACACATGCAAGGTAAAAATAACAATGCAGGAAAAACATAAAGAACACAGAGAATTGTTTACCTAGTTTAGTGCTACACACCTACATCTAGAGGCTTCCAAGCCAGTGATGAAATCCACTATCAACAATATTAATTCAAAGCTAAACTACCCCGTTTGCTACTCCTCACTTAATCACTATTCAATTCAATTTTTACCTAAGAACCTCTTAGATATGAGAACCCCTCCCACTCCCACTCAATCACACATGATGATAATAACAAAACACTTGAAGATCCACTTCAAGATATAGGATCAGAAGATACACTTCTGTCACAAACTATCTAACACTTAAAGCAAATTGCTTCTAACTTAGAACACACCTTGGAGTTGCTTCACAACTTCCTCCAAGAACATAACTGAACTCATTGTTTCGCAACTTCTGAGTGAGAACAACACTCTTCTTGCCTACGGGCTTCGAGGTAAACTCAGTGACCATCCCACAGACCGGGTGGTTCACAACATCTATCCCTAATTATTACATCCTTACTATATTCGGCTAGCTCTCTAAACTAGGTTACAAAATCCTTACTTATAATTTATTCCCAAACTAGGCTTGGACCTTCAAACAACAACATATTAGCTGTAACAAACTGCATAAAACTTTTGCTACAAGCAAGGTCTTCAATCCTTAGTTTCCTGATTTTTCTCCTTAACTTCTGATTGAATCTTCTGGACCTTCACATATGCCTTCAAGTATACGCCACATAGGTTTCATAATATGTCAGAGCATAGTTTGGTTCTACTTCTATTTAATAAGTTTTAATGATAACAAATACAATTGATGACATTTATGTTATGACTCTAATTGATAAATATTTCATTTAGAACATTGTTGCCTCCTAATTTTTTAATGAAAAATACATATAAATTTCTGATTCTGGAAGAAAGAGAAGAAGTTCTGATGTATAATGAAGAATGACATACTAAGATAACTTAAAAATTAGTCTTTAAATTTATCACACTCTTAAGAAGAAGTTATGCTCTAGTTAAAGCCAAACTTTTGAAAGCACCATGTTGCACTACAAACTTTGATCCTTATACTCTGACTGCTTGGTTCTGATGCCTTACAAGACAAAAATGGAAATACTCAAAGTAATGGTTGTTTTTAGACAAGATCTCTATTTAAGGAAAGGAGAACTTAATGCATTTATCAACATTCCTTTTGCAGATTCTGATGATTCCCAACGGTTCAAATGCAACACCTATATAAACAAGTATCATCTTCAAGCTTTGTTGTCGAATCTCACACTCTCAAAAACAACTCAAAAAGCTCTCATCATATTTTCTTAAAAGTTGTTTTGTAATCTCTGTATAAAAATAGTGTAAACATCACAGTGGTAATAAAGCTTGTTAGAAGCACAGCCAATACATCATTTATATTGTAAAAAGTTGGTTACCTTGAGAAACCAAGTTGTGGTTAGATGTCAAGAAGACATTGGAAATTGTCATCGTGGTTGTAATCAAAGATTTTATTAGTGGATTAAGACCTCGTTGAGAGAGGAAAATCACCTTTGCGGGTGGACTGGATGTAGTTTGAGTTCAAATGAACCAGGATAAAAATATATGTGTCTAATTGTTTTTAATTTTAAAAACCCAATTCAAACCCCCTTTCTTGTATTTTTTCAACCTTCAATTGGTATTAGAGCGTCTGGTTCTGGGTGCTAACACTTAACCGTGTCAGATAAAAGATCCAATTTGAAAAACACAATGGCAGAATCAGTTCAGAACAACAATGATCACTATGATGACAAAGACAAAATCAACGGCAGACCTCCAATGTTCGATGGAGAAATTTTCGATTACTGGAAAGACATAATTGAAAGTTTCTTTCTGGCTCATGACGCTGATCTCTAGACATGGTAATTGATGGCTACACTCACCCTGTTGACGCAAGTGGTCAGAGAATTGAAAGGAAGAAAATGTCAGATCAATAAAAGAAAGAGTTCAAAAATCATCACAAGGCCAAAACTATCCTCCTAAGTGCTATCTCGTACAGTAAGTATGAGAAAATCACGAACAGAGACTCAACTAAGTACTTCTTCGACTCCTTAAGAATGACACATGAAGGCAACACACATGTCAAAGAAACAAAAGCCCTAGCTCTCATTCAGAAGTACGAAGCGTTCAAGATGGAGGAAGATGAAACTGTTGAAGCAGCGTTCTCAAGGTTTCAAATTCTGGTAGATGGTCTAAAAGTGCTTGACAAAGGATATTCTATTGCAGATCATGTAAAGAAAGTCATCATAAGTTTACCCAATAAATGGATACCCATGGTTACAGCTCTCAAGATTGCAAAAGATCTGAACAAGATCTCTCTGGAAGAACTCATCAGCTCATTAAGAACTCATGAAATAGAATTAGAAGAAGACGAGCCCCAGAAGAAAGGTAAGTATATTGCTCTTAAATCTAACAAAAAATATGATTCTAAAGTGTTTCAGGCTGAAGAAGAAAACTTTAGAGGATCATCATCAGAAGAAGACGAGATATCTCTGCTCTCTAGAAGGGTTCAACAGCTCCGGAAGAACATACAGAGAAAGTTCATAAATACAAGAAGATCTAGCAGTCACTCTAATTCATCCTCTGTACACAAAAAGTCAAGAAGTAAAGAAGTTGTATGTTACGAATGTAAGGAACCGGTCATTACAAAACGCCCTAAGCTTCAAAAAGAGAATAAAGAAGAGGTTTGACAAAGAAAATAAGAAAAGTCTTATGGACATACAGGACGATTCAAATTCCTCTGAAGCTTCATCAGAATCAGAAGATGAAAGAGCCAACACAGCTTTGATGGCCAACATAGTTGACAACTCAGATTCCTTAGAATCTGATTCTAATACTAAAAAGGTATTTCCTAACTTTGATATTAATTTTTCTAAACTTAAAAACTATCAGAAACTTAAACTATCAGAAATACTTGAAAACTATCAGAAACTTAAAATCAAATACAAGAATCTGAAACGGAATCTTGCATATGATTTTGAAGGCACTAAGAAAATTGAAACAAAAAACTCTGAGCTCAAAGAAACCATCTCTAAACTAAATGTTGAAAACTATATTTTTAAAGAAGATTTACAAAAAGCTCAAGAAAAATATGTTTCAAAAGTTCTAAGTGATTCTGATAACATTATAAAAGAATATGACATTGTTTTCAAGAATTTCTCACTATAGCTTAGAGAAGCAAGATGGCTTCAATCATCTATAAAGTCAGCAGGAATAGTAGAAGAGGTTTAGGATATGTGTCAACGAAAAATAAAAAACCTTATTCTGAATTAGATGATATGGTCATTAAATACACACCTCTGAAATCTCACTTCACTTATGGTCACCCACATGACATAAAATATAATAGTGAATCATATTATGCAAAATCTTATGTTAAACCAAAGTTCAAACAGAACTTTAGAAACACTAACAAGAAAGGACCCAAAAAGATATGGGTACCTAAGGACAAAATAGTATATGTTGCAGATGTCTTTGACAACAAAGTTGAAACACCAGTCTTGGTACCTGGATTTTGGATGCTCTTGACACGTGACGGAAGAAAGCATATATTCCAAAGTCTTTGAGGTTACGAGGTTTCGGAGGCAATCAAAAGGGTAAAATCATTAGCTCTGGAACTATTGGATCAAAAGATAACCCGGAAAAAGATACAAGTTATGAAGAGGCCATCAAAAAAACTTCTGAAGAACCCATCCAGAAGCATCTTGGCTCATCCTGAGGAAATGATTATGGGAAAGAAAGATGATCCAATCAGAACTAGATCAACATTCAGAAACTCTGAAGAATCTCTCATGGGTCTGGTATCCTTGATTGAACCAACTTCTATAGATGAAGCTCTTCAAGGCAATTACTGGATCATGGCATTGCAAGAAGAGCTAAATCAATTCACCAGAAACAATGTATGGGATCTTGTGCCCAAACCAAAAGGTTGTAACATTATTAGAACTAAGTGGGTCTCCAAAAACAAGCTTAGAAGACAAGGAGAAGTGGTCAGAAACAAAGCTCAACTGGTAGCACAAGGTTATAGTCAACAAGAAGGATAGACTATACAGAAACCTTTGCTTCAGTCGCCAGGTTAGAATCTATCAGACTCTTAATTTCTTATGTTGTTAATCATAATATTACACTTTATCAAATGGATGTAAAAAGTGAATTTTTAAATGGTTACATTGATGAAGAAGTATATGTACACCAACCCCCTGGTTTTGAAAATACAAAACATCCAGATTTTGTTTATAAACTTAAAAAATCATTATACAGTCTAAAACAAGCTCCTAGAGCTTGGTATGAAAGACTAAGTAATTTTCTTTTAGAAAAAGATTTTACCAGAGGGAAAGTGGACACAACTTTATTCTGTAAAACATTTAAAAATGATATTCTGATTTGTCAAATTTACGTTGATGACATAATTTTTGGTTCTACTAAAGCCTCCCTTGGGAGAGAGTTTGCTAAGTCTATGCAGACAGAATTTGAAATGAGTCTCATGGGAGAACTCGAATTCTTTCGGGGAATTCAAATCAACCAATCTTCAGAAGGAAACTATGTACATCAGAGTAAGTACGTTAAAGAACTTTTGAAGAAAATTGACATGTTAGATAGCAAACCTGCCAAAACTCCTATGCATCCCACGTGTATCTTGGAAAAGGAAGAGGTAAGTAAGAAAGTAAAACAGAAGATCTACAGAGGTATGATTGACTCTCTCCTATATTTAACAGCTTCAAGACCTGATATTTATATATTGTTTGCCTCTGCGCTAGATTCCAATCAGATCCTAGAGAAACTCACTTAATAGTTGTTAAGCAAATTTTCAAGTATATGAAAGGTACTACTAATCTTGGCTTATGTTACAGAAAATCCAGTGAATACAAACTTTTAGGTTACTATGACACTGACTTTGCTGGAGATGGAAGAGAAAGAAAAAGCACTTCTGGAAGTTGTCAGTTTCTGGGAGAAAATCTGATATCTTGGTCCAGCAAAAGGAAATCCACCATTGTACAATCAACTACAGAAGCAGAATATATAGCTGCAGCTGGATGCAGTACTCAGATGCTCTGGATAAAAAGTCAGTTTGAATACTTTCAAATATTCGAGAGTAACACTCCTATCCTCTATGACAATACTTCTGTTATTTCTTTATCTAAAAATCCTATTTTACATTCTAGAGCCATGCATATAGAAATTAAACATCATTTCATTAGGGACTATATTCAGAAGAGGATTATTTCTTTAAAATTTATTGACACAGACCATCAATGGGCTGATATCTTTACAAAACCCCTTGCTGAAGATAGGTTCAATTTCATTCTAAAGCATCTCAGTATGGAATTATGCCCAAAATGAAAAGTTCAATTCTATATATTTAACTCTTAGAATATTTTTTTGTGAACATTTGATCAATTGTCCTTCAAAAGTGAGAAGGGTAATAAAATCAAGATCTATCAAGAAGATGTGAAAGATGACTCAGTTCGAAATAGATGCATGCAGTTCACCATATTAACATCTGTTTACCTTAAGCGTTAAGTCACTTTCAGAACATGAACATGTGTTCAAAATCTGATTAACTGAAACGTTTGAGTTGATGCATTGAGGCGCTGGTCACATCGGTAGCTGTTCATTAAATCTTCACGTTATCTCCCTTGTTAGAAATCATTATATTTCTTAATCATTTTTATTTGTGCTTTAAATTCATTTAATTGCATGCTTTCAAAGAAATTTTTATCTATAAATACTCATATGTTATTATCTTTTCAAAACCATCGCTTTTCAAATCTTTTACTTTCTCTCTTATTTGAAAAACCCTTATTTTAAAATTTCCTCTTTTATTCTCAAAACCTAAGTTTGAGAACAATGGCTTCTTCATCCAGACAACAACAACAACAACAGCAACAACAGCCTCAAACCAACTCCGCTGAAGAAGTTTTCCCCGATCCTCACAAAACGCTACTCACTCCCTGCAACAATCTCGAGGTTCTCTTTGAACTTCTTGTGGACTTTAACAGCATGAAGGAGAATGGACATGATCTCCTTGAATAAGTAGAATTTCAAGGTTGGTCCCAATATTTTGATCGATTGATTGGTCCTGTTTTCCCTAAGTTGGTTAAGGAATTTCGGACTAATGCGTTTGCCTCTCAAAATCAAGTTACTTCGTATGTGCTAGGGAAAAAGATTGTTATTACTGAAGATCTCATTGGCCAACTTATCAGTCATGACGACAACGGTGTCAAATGTACTGATATGGCTGAAAAGTTGGGTATGACCTAGCTAAAGTTTCTCAAGTAATCTTTACTTATGGACAACCATCAAACAAAATCAAAGATCTAAAGGATAACTTCAGAATTTGGGCTAAGATGATTCTGGGGTGCATCAACCATAAGAAACCTTCAAGTTCTGCAGACTACATCAACATCGATCAGTAGTTCCTCCTCTATTTCATTGCAACAAAAATAATGATTCACCTTCCTCACAGTCTGTTTAACCACCTGAAGACAAGTGTCAAAGAAACAAGAGAAAAATAAATAACAAAAAGAGATTGGATTCCTCTGGGAAAACTCATCTCAGATATTCTGAGAGAGAATCAGCTGATTGATCATCTGAGTGAGGCTAAACTTGTAGATGATATGACTCCAATTGTTGGCAAACCTCTGAACGCTAAGAACCTGAAGAAGATGAAAAGCATTATGTTATCAAGAAGAAACCCATAGCTGTGATGAATGAAAATGTCTCTGTCAAAAGCATCCCCTCTGGAGAATTTCCCACTGTTCAGAGATATCGATGCTTCAAGACCATATGTTGTATGTTTTTATCTGGATACGTGCAAAGATGATGATACTAATCCTTGTCTCAATATTCAGGATCTTCATCAACAAGCTCCAGATGATGCTATCGGAAAATCAAAGAAGAGAAAAACGATTGATGAAGGCACCTCTCAAAAACATCCAAAAGATGCTAAAAAGAAAGGTAACCCATCTTTTCTTCTGTTTTGAACCGTGTTGACACCAACATCTACTCCATCTTATCCTCCCAAAACCATTGTTCCAAAAATTCTCCACAAACCCTTGATGATTTTGACATAGAAATTGACACCTCTATTCCCTTAATCGAACTCACACTCAACCACAACGAACTTGCAAAAGTTCTATCCGATTTTGAAACTTTTGATTCGCCCGAAACTCAACAACAAAAAATCCACTTTCACCTATTGCACAACCATCTCCAGCTCCCCAACCAGATAATCCAAATGAATCTTCGGAAGCAATACCAGAAAATACCACCTCTACTACTCCACATACATGTCCTACTCCCCAACCAGAAAATCCAAATGTATTCGCTGATCCCTCCCCAAAAATAACACCCCTTATTCTTGGAATCACCTGCCCTCTCAACACTTCACAACCAGATCACAATCCCTTCACCATTCCATCTTCATTACCTCTCACTAGTCCAGATCTTCCATCTCCATATGAATATACACCACCAAATTCTTCTAACTCTCCTATTGTCCTCTCTGATTCTCCATCTCCTCAAAAATCTACAGATGATCCCCTCAAAAATGTCATTAATCTAGATGCCTGGAATTACCTTATTACTGCCCCAAATAAAATAGTTGTTCCCAAACCAAAACCACTACCCTCCAAAGCAGATGTTGGTGAATCTTTATTGGTTTTTGGAACCGAAATTCAGGCCTGGATGAACTCTTTAAAGCACGCTTGATTGGATAATCTGAATCCAACAGCTTTTGACTACCTCTGAAATCAATTCAGAAAATGGTTCATTTCTGAGTCTCAGAAGTAGAAGGAACTCTGCTATATAATTGCTTAGCAAAATTTCAGTGAATGGATGAAGCTTCTTGAGGAACACATTGCCAACACAAATCATCTATTTCTAACCAATGCTCCTTGGGAATGTATAGCAGCAACAACATCCCTCTAGAAACATGAGCCTCAACCTCTGGTTCTCTTTCAAGATAAACGGAAGTCTGTTGTTGAATCATCCGAGGCTCCTATGACTGAAACTCTTGCAAGTGCTGAAAAGGAAGCCTCTTCGTCTTTCTTAGTTATTCAAACTCTGGAAGTTCTGAAGAAGGAAAATGAAGAGGTCATAAAAAGATTGGACAAGCAAGATGAAACAAACAAGGAAATCAAGGAGATTATGGGAAAACAAGAAGCTTCAATGTCTGAAATCAAAGGGTTGTTAGAGGCATTGTTCTCAAGACTACCTCCTCCTTCTTATAACTTATTTTCGCACATGTTTTCTTTCTGCATCTTGTTTTCATTCTGCGATTTTTGCATTTCTCTTTTTGTACCTTGATTTGTTCCTTCAATGAAATTATCCTTTATTTTGTTTTATTTTTTATTTATGACAAAAAGGGGGAGAGTGTACGATATTTTGAACATAATATTTGCTGAGAGACTAAGTATCAAACATTCTGATATCATCCTCTGCTTCATTTTGTCTAAAAATTTAAAACAGGGAACATCTCTTCTAGAAAGCAACTTATACTCCTTGGAACTATCAGAACCTACAACATACTCTGGACGAACATTCTCAGGGAAGTATAATATTTTAAAGTTTTTATGAATGTTAAACTCAGGAGGAGATTTCTCTTAGTCAAAATATTTATGTTTTGTCATCACCAAAAAGGGGGAGATTGTTATAACATAGTTTGGTTCTACGTCTCTTTAAGAAGTTTTGATGATAATAAATACAATTGATGACATTTATGTTCTGACTCTAATTGATAAATATTTCGTTTAGAACATTGTTGCCTCCTTATTTTTTAATGAAAGATACATATAAAGTTCTGATTCTGGAAGAAAGAGAAGAAGTTCTGATGTATAATGAAGAATGACATACTAAGAAAACTCAAAAAGCACTCTTCAAAATTATCACGCTCTTAAGAAGAAGTTCCGCTCTGGTCAAAGCCAAACTTCTGAAAGCATCATGCTGCACTACAAACTCTGATCCATATACTTTGGCTGCTTGGTTCTGATGTGTTACAAGACAAAAATGGAAATACTCAAAGTAACGAGTGTTTTTAGACTGGATCTCTATTTAAGGAAAGAAGCACTTAATGCATTTATAAACATTCCTTTTGCAAATTCTGATGATTCGTTGCCGAATCTCACACTCTCAAAAACAACTCAAAAAGCTCTCATCATATTTTCTTAAAAGTTGTTTTATAATCTCTGTATAAAAATAGTGTAAATATCACAATGGTGATAAAGCTTGTTAGAAGCATAGCCAACACATCATTTCTATTGTAAAAAGCGGGTTACCTTGAGAAACCAAGTTGTGGTTAGATCTCAAGAAGACGTTGGCACTTGTCATCGTGGTTGTAATCAAAGATTTGATTAGTGGATTAAGACCTCGTTGAGAGAGGCAAATCACCTTGGCGGGTGGACGGATGTAGTTTGAGTTCAAACGAACCGGATAAAAATATATGTGTCTAATTGTTTTAATTTAAAAACTCAATTCAAACCTCATTTCTTGTGTTTTTCAACCTTCATAATACTCCGAATATTCTACATAATTTAAAGAGAAATGAAACTTATTTATCAGTTCAGTAGACGTGATATTAAATGTCTGATGCCACGACATCTTCTTCGATATGTTGTTCCAGATGTTGATTTAATTTAACACAACATGTTCAGGCATTCCAATAGGACTTCTTGTTGTATATGTTCTTCTTATTCAAGTTATACATCCTATTGTACATTATATTATTGCTGCTATATTTGTTTTACTAAAATTAATGTCAATCCTTAAAAATAAGGAACTTACAAAACTAAACACACAGTCGTAGAGAGAAAATGAATATAAGGTTTTTTAGTTTATTTCAGTTGCTATTTTAAGATTTTGAAGAGTAGTAAAGTAATAAAGTAATTAAAAATAAGGATAATAAAGCAAATTTAATAGGCCGGGAGGGTAGGGGTGAGTGTGAGGCGGGTATTAACATCCTTCTCCCTGACCTCGTAATTGAAATCTGAGTTTTCACCGCACATGCACCTAGTTAAATTGGGTTTTCCTGTTAGATTTAGGGTAGAGACAGTCGAATTCGACTGAGTGTAGATTTTTTTGATGCGCCTACCAACTACCACTTCAACCATATTTGTTAATCTTTGTTCACCACACCTATAATCTCAAATGTGATAACCACTGACTATCATTATGACCATCACTAACACATACTAAGAATGATATTCTTAAAATTATGATGCAAATGTGACATAATATGGTAGCTATTAATATAAAACATAAATTTATGCAGATTGAGATTATCGATTAGATCAACATTAATCTTGGATATAAAGGTCGTGAAAATAGAGATTGGTGTGGGTATTGGGTAATGACATTATTTGTGGACATGGCAGAATAAAGAACATGGTGATTCTTTCAAGCGTCCCTATAATTCGGACCAAATTGCACTATAAATGGTGAAAGATTATGAGAAGCCTAAAAGTCAAATTTTGATTATGGTTGAAAGAATCAGGTCTCATAGATTGATTGGCTGGGAACCTCGTCGGAGTAATATGGTTAAGCTAAACACAAATGAGGCGTGTAACAAGAATAACAAAGCAGGTTGTGGAAGAGTTATTAAAGATAATAGAGAGAACTAGATTGGTGGATTTGTTAAATACATTGGTCGATGTAATGCTTTTATAGATGAGTTGTAGGGAGTGTTCGAATAACTCAAACACATAAATAGATTTGGACTGAATAAGGTTGAGATTAATGTGGATTCTATGGCAGTGATGAGACTGTTAACAAAGGGGATATCGAGAAGTATCACATGTCATACTTTTGTTTTAAAAAAATCAACTAATTGAGTAGAATGAAAAAGTTAAAATGGTTGATTTATATAAGAAATCAAGCATGCGTGTTAATGATCTAGCGACTGTGAAATATTATTTAGAAATTAATAGTATTTTCACGTTGTTCCTAACTTTATTAGGGCATTTTTAGAGAATGATTTTAAGGATATGTTAAATGATGTGTTTTTGACTCTTTCTTATAAAAAAAATTATAGTAATTTTTATTGGTCAAACAAACACATTTTAATATGAGTTGTTAGAATTAAGATAAGTGTAGAATAAATATATTTATATATTTATGTTTGGAACTACTTCTAATTTTTTAAAATCAGAAAACAAAAAACTACTACAAAGTGATCTAATAAACGGATCTATTAATAATGCCGAGCCGGCCGTTCCACTGTTCTAAAAACGAAATTGTATAATTTATTACCTGGATATTTATATTTATTTACAAAATTACGTGTCACAGCGTTATTGCGGGTGGGTGAAGTTGGTTGTCCCTAAAGTGCCTTCATCTTCATAAAATAAAGTGCTACCTTACACTAGATCACAACATGGGATCCACACCATGAACATATAATTTGCCTCTCTTAAAACGAGGAAGGTGCACAGATGAGAAAATCAATAATTATAACTTTCAATAAAGACTACATGACTTATTATAATATATCTTGTACTATCATTTATATTTATTTTGTCTATAAATAATTGATTTTCTTTTGAAAAAATAAAAATAAAATCATTCAAATACAAGATGACCCCAAAGACAAAATAATAAATGTCTTAACTCAAAACAAAATAAATGAAGACAAAGTTGAACATACCACTAATGAAAATTAAAAGAAAAGTAAGTTACATAACATTTAAGTAAACCTATGAAAATGTTTGATATTCTCATTAATATGGATTGCATTTGTCTTATGATATCAAATATTCCATTTTAAAAAAAAAAGATAGATCAATTAGTCAATAAAATCGGTAAAAGAAACTTAAATCTTTTTATAAAAGACGATCTAGATTTTACAATTTGAATTTTTTGATTTTTATAACATTAATTAATAAGATTTAAAATATTTTATGAAGTTTTAAGATTTGGAAAAATTCAATAATTTTTTATAAAACGATAAATAAATAAATTCTACAATTAATACAAATATTAAATCTTTTAATAATAGAATGATAAAAAAAAATATAACAACGTGACTTTAAATCCATATCCTCAATAACCCTAATTGTGAACTAAAGTTTACGTGCGATGCGGATAAGTTTTATTGAATTAATATTATTCTGAATATTATAATTTAAAAAATATATATTTTAAATTTATAAATGAGTTAATATTTTTTTCTTATAAAAGAATAAGAATGTTTATTTTTAACATAATTAAAAAACTGAGAAAAATATAAAACAAAAAATATTGATAAAATTTCCATAGTGTAAAAATAATAAATATAGATTCCCTCTTATGATTTTATCAAAAAATAAATAAATATTGGTTGTGTCTTAAAATGATAACTAATACAAAGAAAAATGAAGTAATAAATATGACATACTTTTATAATTGTTCAACACATGGTACTATTATACACGTGTGCATATATTTTATACGATAATATTGTGATATTATGATGTATATAACTAATGAAATCTAATTTATTTAAAAATTCACAAATTTTTTTAACTAAAGATAAGAAATTGAGCTTTATATATATATATATATATATATATATATATATATATATATATATATATATATATATATATATATATATATATATATATATGATTTAATGGTAAAAAAATAAGAATAATATACAAAAATGAAAAAATAAAGTTAAGAAATTATTTATATGACAACAATTATTTCCATTAAATCTTTTAACCTAATCATTGTTACAACACAACCTATAAAACAATTTAATTATTTATGATTGTTTAAAGTTTATGCCTACACAAATAAATAAATACAAATTAAAAAATAAAATAAAAATTTAAAAAAATACATTTTGTGTTTATTATTATTATTATTATTTGAAAGAATGGTAAATCTATATATTATCTCAAAAATCAAATTGTTACAAGGTGATCAAAGAGATCCAACCCTCTAAAACAAGCTACAATTATAACATTAAACAAGCTATATGGTGCTTAATCTTCTTGGATTGTCACCCTCTATACACTATATAATTAATAATGCTAACTATAGTAATCTTATGCCCATCATTACCAAAAACCTCAGCATTCCTCAAATTTCAAATACCATAAGTGGCCTCAGCAAAAGCAAATTTTCAACAAGTTGGCCCTCCATCCCTTCCTAGCAGAATTGTTTATCATCCACACTAATTCTTCCTTCCAACTCTTAGGCTGGTGATTGATCTCAAGCCAAGTTAACGCTTGGGCCCAAATCTTGTTTGTATAGCTACATTTAAAGAAAAGATAAACCTGATCTTCAACAGCAACACTGTAGAAACTACACAAGGTCTCCTTAATAATATTAAAGCAACATAGTCTCTCCTTGGTTGGCAGTTTCTCATGGCATGCCATCCACATAATGTGCAGCGCTTTAGGTCTAGCATCGTTATGCTTCATTAAAAATATCCAAGACACTGTGTTATCTTCCATGATTGTGGCATACATAGTATTCATCTTAAATCTTCCTTTACTAATCATATCATGCCAAGCTTGTTGATTTCGCGCAGTCAGACAGCTCCTGACCTCAAATGTTGCCTTCATGACCCAGGAGCTACTTGCTGTAACATTGAAGCCAACAATACTCGTGCCTTTCAGAAAGTATTCATGGGTCCATTTGACCCACAAATTACCAGCCTTAATGCAGAGGTTCCAAAGACACTTAAGCATAGTTACCTTGTTCCACATGTTGAGGTTGAGCAACCCCAATCCTCCATGACATCTAGGCTTGCAAGCAGTCTTCTAGGCCACAGGATTTTTGCGAGATTTCTCAGTAGTACCTGCCCAGATAAATCCCCTGCATAATCTATCAATCTTTTTGATGACAAACTGAGGTAACGATAGACACATCATCCAGTATTGGGTGATTGCCACCGTTATGCTCTTAACCAGAAGGACACGCCCCACATAGCTCAATAACTTTGTTGTCCAATGGTTCATCCTATGGAGAATCTTATCCACTACAGGTATATAATGGTTTATGGAAAACTTTTTGCCAGCAATAGGAACTCCAAGGTACTTCAGAGGCAGGTGACCCTCCTCAAATGTCGTGATCAACTTTATCCTGTCCTTAGCATATTTATCTAACCCTCCACTATAATATTTGCACTTCTGAGGATTTATTATCATAAATGTGGAAGCAGAGAACATTTGTATCGAATCTACCAGCATTTGAATGGATATATCATCACCACGGTAGAACAAAAGCACATCATCCGCAAAGGTGAGATTTGTAAGTCCAAGCTTCTCACACTTTGCATGATGATTGGAGTTGGGATTAGTTTGCATACTCATAAGCAACCTATGTAAATACTCCATTATGGTAACAAAAAGAAAGGGGGAGATAGGGTCCCCTTACCTCAGACCTCTCTTAGCCTGCAAACTGGTTGATAATACGCCGTTTACATTGAAATTGTACGAGACAATAGACACAATGGTCATAACCCAATTAATAAAAACATGAGGAATACCTATCTCCTGCAGAACAATATTTAAAGCGCCTCAGTCAACCATGTTGTATGCCTTCTACAAGTCCAATTGGAGCATACATCTAGGAGTACCCCCTTCCTATCATAGCCTCTCAATAACTCAGCAGCCAACATAATATGACTGTGAATGACCTGCCCAGAAACAAATGCAGCTTGGTTCTTGCTGATTACACTAGGTAACACTTTGGTAGGCTGGCTGTCGTAACTTTTGATATCATCTTGAACACACTGGTGCAGCCAACAATAGGTCTAAAATCCCCGACACATTTTGCATCATCAATTTTGGGAATCAGAGTAACCACAATTTGTTAAAATCTTTTAGGATGACTCAATTCTCAAAGAATTCTTGACAATGCATAAACATCCTTTTTATAGTCGACTTCTCTTGAAAAAAAGTCGCATAGCCATCAATGTCTGGAGACTTAAGGTTTCATATCTCTTCATTCTCTTTTAGATAAGAGAATCTGTTGATCCAAAGTAAGTTGCTTGCCACGTCTCATCATATTTATATCCACGTGCTTGAGTTTATTGACAGACTGGTCCATAAGCTTCTGAGTATTGAGGAGAGTGCCATCTTCCCTCTGTAGAAACTGAATACTTCTGGCATTATGACGAGCTTTAATGTAGGCATGAAAAAAAACATTAGTACCATCTCCCTTAATTATCCAGTTTATTTTTTCCCTTTGCGTCAAACTTTGTTCCTCTAAATCGTTCCACTTGATCACTTCCTCTGTCCACCTCTTGACTTTTTCCATGGCATTTCTATCCATCTTGTTATTTCTCAACTCCTCATGAGCTATCTCCAGATTATTTCTAGCCTCAGTTTTCTTAAGTTGAAGATCAGATATAGGATGATTAAAATGCCTCAAATCTGCTTGGAGCCTAAGAAATTTGGACCATAACACCTCCATAGGTCTACCAACACCAGACTGCACCCAGCTCTTACTCACAGTGTCATCATAGCCATTGATACCAACCCAACAATTATTGAATCTAAACAAATTCCTTGTCTTCTTGGTGGTCACAACCTTTCCCAATAACAAGATAGAGTGGTCAGATACACTAGGATGAAGGATATTCAAATGTAGATCACTATTAGCCAAGAACCAATATGCATTTGCTATCATCCTATCTATTCGAGAAAATATAGGTTTTTCACTTTGTCTGTTAGACCGGGTAAAAAAACCACCCTTATTGTCAACCTCACTCATGTTTGTGGCTTCCAACATGTTTTGGTAATCAATACACTCCATCTCAGTAACAACATTCCCACCAACTCTATCTTGAGCTGCATCAACATTATTAAAATCTCCCACTGTACACCAGGCACCTTGTTGAGTTGTATGCAAATTAATCAGATCTTTCCACAGTTTTTTCCTCTGCTCAAGATGATTATGAGCATACAGAGATGTCAACCAAAACTTGAAATTTCCCATCAATTTCATATACCTCACAATGTATAAATTGGCCAAAACTACTATGGTGTCTAACATCTACTTTATTATAGTCCCATTGGATCCAAATTCTACCATTGACATGGTTTGTATAGTTATCAAGATATATCATATTCTTTTGGATCTTATCCCTGACCTGACCAACCTTACTAATTTTCACATGAGTTTCAATTAAGATAACAATTTCAAGTTGGAGCTCTAAGAGACGTGAGTTAATATCTCTAAGCTTGCCAACCTTGTTTAACCCCCTAACATTCCATGAAACTAACATGGACCCCAATCGAAAACACCTAAAAGGTCATTCAAAACCTCTAGTGCTGCATATCCATTCATGCAGTTGATGGTAGTAGTCTTACCAAGGTGTGCCTGCTTCCCTTTCCCTCTAACATTTTTCTTACCTCTGGTCCAGTTTCCTCCACTTTCCTCATGGGTACTTGGCTCCCCGTGCTTTTTGGGAGTCGTGGAATGCTTCTGTACTAAGGGTTGTTGCTCATCCTGATCAACATCATTATTCCTAATTAGACTATGAGTAGCTACTTGATCTTTACCAGTTGCCTTTTGCGATTTATTCATAATCTCCTCTTGCTTCTTCTTTGGAATCCACGCTCTCTTTGAGGACTCTCCACATTTATGCCCCATTTTATGGCATTTCTCACAATATTTGGGTCTCCATTCATACTCAACGGCTTGTTTCATCTTTTTTCCATGCAAATTCTTGATGACTATTTCCTCAGGGATCTTCTTTGTGATGTCTACTTCAACCAAAATTCTCGCAAATGACACCCCGAAGTTTATGTGTAGTACATTCATCTGTCACCATGGGTGCTCCTATTGCACTACCTATTTTGTTCAAAATAGATATTCCCCAAATATGGAGAGGGAGATTGGGGAGCTTGATCCATAATGGCATCGTCCTCAGCATATCCTTCTTGTGGTTGAATTTTGGGCTCTATTCCTTAAGCATAATTGGCATACCACGCATCGAGTATGGTCCCTTTGCTAGAACTTCTTTATCATCTTGAGTTCGGAATTGAAGAAGGAAGTAACCTTCATCGTGATAATATTGGTCAGGTAGTGTAACGAAATTCCATGACTTCTACATGAAGTTCTTCACAGCGTGCATACTCACCTCTTCTCCTATCACATACAAGATCAAAGCATTCTCCCAAAATTGGATTTCCGATGCGATATCCTCCTCTGTGATTTCAACCTCAACTTCGCCGTCCACCATTGTCGGTGCCACGTATCGCACTATTCTTCCCTTTGTCGAATTTTTGTTTTCGTTGATCACGTCCACCCATAACCGTCGAGTTTCCATAGCATCCTCCACAATTAGGGTTTCATTCGTCTTCAATTGTTCATTGTGAGCCTTCTCCAAATCAATTTTTCACTGTGATTATTAAAAATAAATAATATCTTAATTAATTAAAAATGATAAATACAAAGTTAATTAAAACTAAATAATATCTTATTTAGTTAAAAATGATAAAGAGAGATAGTGGAGTTAGAAGGTTAGTATTTATTTAAACTAAAAATGAAATAAATTAATATTTGAAATTAGAATAAATTAATAGTGACAATTACTAAATTAACTTTAGTTTTGGCTTCAATTTTTTTTAAGACACTTAACAACTTTTTTATATAAAAACTGTTTAAAAATTCATAGAAAAACTTAATAGATTAGTAAATATAAAAAATTGAATTCAAATATGCATAATTTAGTACTAATAATAGTATTAGAATGAGAAGTATAAAATAAGTTATCGGTAAACTAGGAAAAAATAAGAATAAAGATACAAATATGAAATAATGAAGTTAAGAAATTATTAACACGTGACAATATTATAAAAAGAATTAATTATTAAAATTTGAAAAAAAAAACAATAAAAGAAATAATGAGAAATAAAAAAGAAAGAAAGTAGATAATAGATGTTACTTAAAATATAAAACTAATTTTATATGTAAAAAAATTCAATAATATAATTAATTAATTAAATAGAAAACAAAAAGATTAAAGAGTGTTTAGTAAATAAAATTAAAGAAAAGTTAATTATAAATAAAAATTCAACAATATAATTAATTAATTAAATAGAAAACAAAAAGATTAAAGTGTGGCTAGTAAATAAAATGAAAAATAATTTAAAAATAAAAATAGTGGTTATTATTAAAAGTTAGTGGAAGAAAAACTAATTACTAAAATAATTAATAAAAAATTAATATATAACAATTTTTAATTAAAATGATAAATTAATATTAATAAATGAAGTTATTTAATTAACCTTAATTTTAATTAAAGAATCTTTAAGAGACTTAACAACTTTAATTAATAAGATAAAATATGTTATTGAAACACAATTTAAATCCATGTTCTCATAAATAACCTTTATTGTGAATATGTTATCAATCTTGACTTTAAATTCTTGAGTATATTATTTTGGAATTCACTAAAAGTAAATTTATTTTTGCAATTTATTTTTTTATAAAATGTTGCACATGTCAAACAAATTCACTGTCTAAGAGTAAGATGGTGATGCTTACTTAGAAATTGTAAACTAAAATAAAAAACACGAAGTATTTTATATTGTCTCAATCATACTAATGTATTAAATTGAATAAAAATGGATGTTTAAATTTGAAAAGTTATGTTTCAAAAACAACAATTATTATTTTTAATTATAAAAAAATATAAGTTACAATGTATTGAATAATAATATAATTAAAAAATTTAAAGAAAAATAAATAATAAAAAATATTTAATACAATGTTGGTTACTTATTTTATTTGATTCACAGAGCTATTCCTCATAGTACAAATTTGAATTTGGTCACCATTCACATTTTTTACTAAAAATGCTCGGTGTATATTTTTTTTTTCATTAAAGATTTTGAAAAAATGATATGATAAAAATATCAAGATCAAATAAAGAATTATACTAAAATGATAAATAACTGATTGATAGAAAAAATCAAGGAACAATATTAGGTTATCACTTTTATTTTGACCATATTAAATATATTGATAGAAAAAAATTAATTGTAATTTTGATTTTTTATTTTATATATTTTTTTTAAATTTATTTTACTATTTTAAATTTAAATAATTTTGATGATTTTTTATTTTTGCACTGAAAAACGCCAATTTCTTAACTTATATATTTTTTTATATGCAAAGTTCTAAATTGTTTTTATATGATAATAATTTATTACATTTTAGAACTAAATTATTATTTAAACAAGTAAGTTGTTAGTTTTAAGCGTAAAAATATTAATATGTTAAAACTGTTTGAATTTGAAATATAAAAAATGATTTAGTAAATATGGTAAAATAAAAAATTAAAATTAAGTCAAAATATCAAGTAAATAGAAAGAAAAAACAATAAACATGATAGACAATTTAAAAACATATCAACCATTTTAGTATAGATGTCAAGGAGGCGGTGACAGACATACATTTCTATTTTAATTTTTACACTTAAATCTATTCTCCATCTTCATTTTAGATCCACATTATAGTAAATTTTGTCTCTCACATATCTTCAAGATAGATTTTTATAAAGATTCATAAATATAATTTTTTTAAAATCATTTTAAACAAATTAATAATAAATTTTCAAAAACTAACAATAAAAAATTAAAAAATTAATCTTCTAGAATAATTTTTTTTTAATATTTAATTTATACTCTTGAGAATTATGACCATCAATTTACAAACTTGTTTATAAAATAAATTATATAAAATGATTAATAAATAATATTGTTTTAAATCTGTTTATAAAATAAGTTATATGAAATAACAAATAAACTTACATTAAAATTTAAAATTTTATATAAATGAAGGATATTATGATATTATAAGTTGTGTCTAGAATTATGCGTGACAAGAATATTCTATATTTGTTGTCTCCGCCCCTTTTTTCTTAAGTGTTTTTGAAAGACTTTATTCTCCATCATCGTTTATGTAGGAAAAAATTCTATCTTTAAAACCCTAAATAAAATTTTTGGTGGAGATTCCCACTAATAAAAACAAATTGTCATCCCTAAGTTTAAGTGAAACGGTGGATAATTGTATTTTTAATAAAATATTATTTTGAAAATAATTGATTAAAACATATACTTATCTTTTTACAAGTTGTGAAAATCTTAGTTAAATATAAATTTATTTGGAAAAAAAGGTTATGTTAGAATTTTATAATTCTTTTAATCATATATAAAAAATAATATTATCAAAAATATTTTTATAAAATATTTTCAAATCTCAATTCTATATACACCCTTTAGTCTCAAGTTTAGTAACTGTAAATTATTATTTATTTTTTTGGATACAGATTCTATATTCTAGTAATACATATAAATGCTTACATAACTTACTTTTCTGATGAATCAATTAAAAGTAAAAATAATTTTAAGTTGTAATCTTTTTTTAATAAGAAAGTATCTAACTAATAAAATCACACAAATTATCTAAAAAAATTAAAATAAAAAAACCCAAATGAACCTAGACGGAAGAACAAACAGATAAAAACATTTTTCATTAGGCTTTTTTTATAAAATTGAGTAAAATCATAAATAAATAAATATATAAATAAATAAAGAAATAATTTAAAAATTACTAAATAAATAAAAAATAAAAATCCACAGAATTTTTTTGGCTCACAGTAATACTTACCGGATGCTAAAAACCCGAAACCCAAGCGGATAATAAATCCAAATCTAGAAAAATTAATGACTCTGATAGGCCGTATCGTGTCCGTATCACACTTACGATAAGTTATCCCACTTATCAAAAACTTGTATAAGCGAAATCACTTATCAAATATGCTTATTATCTTATTCATACCAAGCCCTGATTTTCATCTCATCTCACGCTATTTAAACTGTCTGAATCCATGTTTTCGTCGCTTCACACAATTCTTCTCTCTCTTATTTTTCTTCTCCAAATCCCTAGCCCTTTTTTTCTTGTATAAATACTCATCCACAAGAGTTCCATCACATGAAAAGCTAGAGAGAGAAACTAGAGCGAGAGAAAATACTCTAACCAAACCCTTCCTCGCATTTCTCATCTTCTCTCGATCTGTGCCGACGAGACTCGACCAGACTCTCACAGGTTGGAGTTTCTTCACCGTCGCATTTTCTCATTCTTACCGTTGTGATTTTGATTTTTATGTGTTGAATTGTTTTTTTGATGTTTCTGTTTTAAAATTTGTTGATCTGTTCGGGGTTTAGATCTTTCAGCGTCAACGTGATGTCTTCGCTTAGCAGAGAACTGGTTTTTCTTATACTTCAGTTTTTGGATGAAGAGAAATTCAAGGATTCTGTTCATAGGTGTGTTTATTTTCATGATTTTTTTTTTATAATTTATTAAATTTATTTGATAATTTATATTTTGTGTTTGAATTTGTGAGTTTGTGAATTTGTGAATGTGAAGGTTGGAGCAGGAATCGGGTTTTTTCTTTAATATGAGGTATTTCGAGGAAATGGTAACGAATGGGGAGTGGGATGAGGTGGAGAAGTACTTGTCTGGTTTTACTAAGGTAGATGATAACCGATACTCGATGAAGATCTTCTTTGAGATACGGAAGCAAAAGTATCTAGAAGCGTTAGACAAGTAGGTTACTTGTGTTAGTCTTTTTTCTAATTTGCTTGCTGCTTTGCGGCTTTTTGTTGTTGTTGGTTTGATGTTAAGATGGAAATAAATGTCACAGGCAAGATCGAGCGAAAGCTGTGGATATTTTAGTGAAGGACTTGAAAGTGTTTGCGGCATTTAATGAAGAGCTTTTTAAGGAAATTACACAGTTGTTAACTTTGGATAACTTTAGGTTTGGATAGTAGACCCCTTTGAAAGTATTAATTTTATTTTTTTTGGTTCTTGTTTTTCCTGGCTTTGTGTTGTGACATTTTTTAAAATGAATTTGTAGGCATAATGAACAGTTGTCTAAGTACGGGGATACAAAATCTGCTAGAGGAATAATGCTTGCTGAACTGAAGAAACTAATTGAAGCGAACCCTTTGTTTCGTGAGAAGTTGCAATTTCCTTCCTTGAAGAACTCCAGACTGCGGACTCTAATCAATCAGAGGTTGTTTATAAATTTGATTTGCTCTATATAATCTATTTGGTGTTAAGTGTCGTTATTTACATTTTTGTTGTTATTGTTGTTGATTTGCAGTTTAAATTGGCAGCATCAACTTTGTAAGAACCAAGGCCTAATCCTGACATAAAGACCCTTTTGTTGACCATAGTTGTGGGCAACCAAATGGTGCACGAGCTCCATCCCCTGTTACCAATCCCTTAATGGGTGGTGTCCCAAAGGCTGGTGGTTTTCCTCCACTTAGTGCTCACGGTGTAAGTTAAACAGCTTGATATGACATTTTACATATTTCATTAGTATTGCTCTTCTATACTTGTTAATTGTTATAACTTCATACATACATATTTTGACTATATGGTTTTACAGCCATTTCAGCCCACCCAAGCTGCTCTTCCGACATCCCTTGCTGGCTGGATGGCTAATCCATCTCCAGTTCCACACCCTTCAGCTTCTGCAGGAGTGGGACCCATAGGTTTGGCCACAGCTAATAGTGCAGGTAATATCATAACAAATAACTGTTTGTGGGTGTTTGTAGAAATACGTGATCTCGGAATTACCATTGGTTACTTGCTTGATATGCATTGTTAATATCAATTATCACTATGAACACTTGCCTGATATGTATTGTTATCATCAAATATCAATATGAGCACTTGAAATGGATAAAATATTAGTAATATGAAATAAAGCTGAGAAAACCATGAAATTGATATTGAGTGGTGTACCTTCTAGCTTATGATATCCTTTAATGAAGTAGAATTGCACACTTCATATTTAACTAAACTGATTTTCTTTTGCCCTTTTGCTCTCTACTTATGCCACTGTAGGAGCTCTTTTAAAGCCCTAGAACTCCTCCTTCCAATAACCCAGGTATGGACTATCAAACCGCAGATTCGGATCATGTAATGAAGAGAACAAGACCTTTTGGCATATCAGATGAGGTACAGTACTTGCATTCTATTTTCTCCGTTGTCTTACTCAATGCAAACATGGAAGTTTAAATCTTATTATTAGTGCAACAATGTTGGGACAGCTTTCTCCTTCATTTTTAAAACTAAAATCCCTTTTCAAAATGTGTTTTAGAGAACCATTTTGTATATTATTTCATATGCAAACTGGGAAGTCAACTGAATAACAAGTGTATTTTGATGATTTTTTTCAGAATTATGTTCTTTCCACAGATCAGTAAGTTGCATTTATGTGGGGAATATAATTGTTTTCTTTATGCTGTAGTTGAGAAATGATTATTCATAAAATTTTCTTTTGGGGGACTAGTGTATGTTGTTATTCTAAGGCAGTTTAAGTGGACACGTCTTTATACTCGAGTATTATTTAAAGTTTCTCTTAATTTAAAGCCTCTGTTTTACAATCTAAGGCAGCTTGTTTTTCAATTTTAAATTCTCAGGGTTTCTTTCATCATCAGATGTAGCATGTACTGGTAGACTTGAGTATCCGTTCATTATACATAACTAAGCCCTGTTTATATATTTTTTCCCAGGTCAATAATCTACCAGTAAATTTGCTTCCTGTTGGATACTCCAGCCAGAACCATGGTCAGAGCTCTTATTCCTCTGATGACTTGCCCAAGACTGCTGTGATGACTCTCAACCAAGGCTCGATTGTCAAGAGTCTGGACTTTCATCCACTTCAGCAAATTCTACTTCTTGGTAAGTCTATTTCTGTGATTTTGACACTTTATAGTTTGCTTACATTCTTTATATTTTTCCCAATTGATTGTATTTACTTATCTATTTATTTGTCTTTTGATGGTTAGTTGGAACAAACATGGGGATGTCATGGTATGGGATATAGGAAGTCGTGAAAGGATTGCTCATAGAAATTTTAAGGTTTGGGAACTCGGAGTATGTTCAGTGGCTTTACAGGTATGGATCTCTAAATGCTTATTTCCTGTTTGTTTTTTTAGACACCTTGTCACATTGTGATATCAATTCCATGATTCTTATGTAGGCGTCCCTTTCCAACGAGTACACAGCATCAGTTAATCGTGTGGTGTGGAGTCCTGATGGAACACTTTGCAGTATGGTTTACTAAGTTTATTTTTGCTTTCATATTCGCTGAATATTTCTAGTGATATTTCTGCATTTTGCCTTACATACAAATTTGTAAGGAGTTCTGAAATTTGCTTTATCCTTATTGATACTTCAGGTGTTGCTTATTCTAAACATATTGTCCACATATATTCCTATACTGGCGGGGATGATCTGAGAAACCACCTAGAGGTTTGTTTTGTCTAAAGTTAATAGATGTTCTCCGAGATCATTATTTGTCTATTTAAATTAAAGCTATCCGTTTATCTTTGTGATATATGGCTTCTTATTTAGTTTTGTAACTCAGATTGAGGCTCATGCTGGGAGTGTCAATGATCTGGCTTTTTCTTATCCAAATAAACAGCTTTGTGTTGTAACATGTGAGAGGATAGGGTCATCAAGGTTGGTTTACCATATACATATATTTAATGGATCTAAACAAGAACAATTTTTAACAGTAAAAGTTTTACAGGTATGGGATGCAATCACTGGTGCAAAGCAATTTACTTTTGAGGGCCATGAAGCGCCTGTATATTCTGTATGCCCTCATCACAAAGAAAATATCCAGGTAATAATTTATATAAGTGTATTAAACGTCAAATGCTTGTGCCTTTTTTTAACACTTGGGGGAGGGATGCAATTACTAAAAAAAATTCTATATTTCTATGAAGCGTTAGTAATCAAATTCAAAGAAGTTCCTCTCTAAGTCAATGTTTCTCTATCATGTACACACTTTGTTGGCAGACTGCTTTTTTTAACCATACCCCAATTTCCCAACACATTAAGTGGAAAGTGTTATTTACAAGTTCTATTCATGATATAAATTGTGGATATGTGATGTGTCAACTCAAATGATTTATTTAGTGGTTTATGCTTGGTCAATAATTGTACTACAATATGGAAAGAGTATATTTTTATATGGGAGTTTGTCCTTGTATTATTTCAAAGTTGGTGGGTACTTTTGGCATCTAGAAAAAAAAAAAAACTTCTTTTCCAAATTTATTTTGGTTTGCATATCATGCCTGTATACTTGTAAAATTTCCAACTATGTTCTGATTTGGCTCTGCAGTTTATCTTCTCAACTGCAACCGATGGAAAAATAAAGGCATGGCTGTATGATAACGTGGGCTCCAGGGTTGACTATGATGCACCCGGCCATTCATCTACCACAATGTCGTATAGCACTGATGGAACAAGGTTCACAAAACTCTTTGTTTCATTTATCTCCCTTTTGGTTTAGTGTGTGAACTTGTGGTTTAAATATTTTTACTATCCATATATGGTTCATAGATTGTTTTCGTATGGAACAAATAAAGAAGAGTCATTTCTAGTTGAATGGAATGAAAGTGAAGGAGCTGTGAAGCGTATATATCATGGTCTTGGGAAGAGATCTGTTGGTGTTGTGCAATTTGATACCACGAAGAATAGGTTTTTAGCTGCTGGTGACAATTTACGGTCAAATTCTGGGACATGGATAATACTAGCTTGTTGACAAGTATTGATGCAGATGGTGGATTATCGGTAATTATTGGCTTGGCATCTTGGTTTGTTTTCTGATGATGATGATATTTACTTTATTAGAAAGTAATATATGTTTTTCAAACCTACAGGCTTCTCCATGTATTAGATTTAACAAGGATGGAATACTATTGGCCATCTCCACAAGTGACAATGGAGTTAAGATTTTAGCAAATGCAGAAGGTATTAGACTGCTCCGGACTGTGGAGAATCGTTCATTTGATGCTTCCAGAGTTGCTTCTGCAGCTGCTGTGAAGGTAAAATTTGTAGTTTTTTTCTAATAATAAAATTTAGTTTGCATTTAATCTATTGCAAGTGCATCTTCTGAATCCTCCATGTTAATTCAGCCACCTACTATTGGAACTTTTCCTTCTACCAATGTTGCTGTTGGAACAAGCCTTGCTGATAGAATTCCTCCTGTACCAGCCATGGTTGGGCTTGTGAGTTTCTCCACATATATATAACTAAACTGTCAACGAATGTGGATTGCATTTTCTGAGGTTGTATTTAATCTTGTCTATTTTATTTGTAGAATAATGATTCTCGAAGTTTAGTTGATGTCAAACCCAGAATTGTTGATGAAGCTGTGGAAAAATCTAGGATATGGAAGTTAACAGAGATTAATGAACCATCACAATGCCGCTCCTTGAAGCTTCCAGATGGTTTATCATCAATGAGGGTATGGTCTTATACTAAATTTGTGTATGTTCTTTATTTTCTCTGGGCGTATATTATCATCAATGCATGCATGCATGCTCCACTTTCCTATTGAATTATAATAACTATAGCAAAATAATTACATTCTTAAATAAATGCATAACCTGTTATGTTGCATGTGCTGTACTTATGTAGTGTATGGCATACTGTATTTTGCTTATAGAATATCACTTTTGCATGTCATATCTTTAAATTCTTTGAAACTTTAGTATCTTTGAACTGTTAAATATTTCAGGTTTCTAGATTAATTTATACAAACCAAGGGGTTGCAATTTTAGCTTTGGCAGCAAATGCCGTTCACAAGCTTTGGAAATGGCAGAAAAATGAGCGTAACACCTCAGGCAAGGTAATGAAGTATATCTAATACATGGGTGTATTTAGATTAAAGGTTAATGCCATAAGATTGTTATTAACATGAAGTTTTCATGTAGGCCACTGCAAGTATTCAACCACAACTATGGCAACCATCTAGTGGAATATTGATGACTAATGAGATAGGTGAAACTAACCCTGAGGATGCTGTGTCATGTTTTGCACTGTCCAAGAATGATTCTTATGTTATGTCTGCTTCTGGAGGAAAATTTCCTTGTTCAATATGATGACATTCAAGGTATGCAACTTCTCTTGTCTATTTTCTAATTAATGTATGGACAAACTTGAGTAATTATTCAATTCTACTGTTTCATAGGCTTGTCACTAATTCTTTTTTGTTGAAAAATTTAACTTAGTGGTTTTTATTTCTGATCATTCAATAGATGAGATGATTAAAATAGAGAGCTTAAATAGATATAAATCTAGTGTTGTCGGCTAGCAGCACGGGTTCAGTTGGCTACCCAGTATATCATTATACATGCTCTTACCTCATTAAAATTGCTTGCATGCCATATGTGTTAGGCTTATGAATACCTTAGATTGGTTGCATCAGTTTGGTGAAATTTGTTTGGAGGCCAAGATGTTTTCATTTGCTTTGTTTATCTTTTTGTCTCACACCATAACGGTTCTTCATTTTTGGTTGTTCTTATCTTTGATCTTTGAGCTGTTTAGCCAAAATGAACAGACTCTTGAAAAACAGTTACAAGCTCATGTAGTTTAGATGATAATATGCAGTCTACATATTATTTGGCTAATTAATTTAGATGGTAGTATCCAACTTCATAGTTTATTGTAGTACTCCCAGAATTTTTGTTGTTGCTATTATGCATTGAGATTAGATTAATCTTTGAACCCTAATTGCGCAGACAATGACAACTTTCATGCCGCCACCACCAGCCGCTACATTTCTTGCATTCCATCCTCAAGATAACAATATTATTGCCATTGGCATGGATGATTCTTCCATACAAATTTACAATGTTCGAGTGGATGAGGTATTTTTTTTAGAAGATTGCATTAGCCTCAGTTGTTTCTTTTTTCTCTCCATGCTTAAAATCTATCTGTTTAGATTTGTATTTATGTTTATTTTATTTTGATGATTTTGACATTGGCTCTTAAATAAATTTTTCATGAAGGTCAAAACCAAATTAAACGGCCATCAGAAGAGAATCACTGGTCTTGCTTTTCTCACGTTCTAAACGTTCTTGTATCATCTGGAGCTGACTCTCAGGTAAAGAATTTTGACTAGATGCTTTTTGCCTTAAAAATAGAGTTGCCAAAAGCTACAAGTCATCTTTAAGGAATAATATTGCTTTTGTTTGCCTACATAGTCCAGAGATTTCCAACACTCAAATAGGCCGTGTTTACCTTAGATTTCACATTGTTTATCTTATCTGTGTATATGTAGGCGTTAGTAATAGCCATTCTGTTCTGTGCATGTATTATAATGGTTCCTTGTGGAAGCATGATATCACATTGTGTTATTAACTATGTATTTAGTGGGTAATGGGTATCAAGAATGCACTCATTGATTTTATGTCAAATAGTTGTGTGTATGGAGCACGGATGGATGGGAAAAGCAAACAAATAAATTCCTACAAATGCCAAATGGACGAGCACCGGCACCTCTTGCAGACACTCGTGTTCAATTTCATTTAGACCAGATACATTTACTGGCCGTTCATGAAACTCAAATAGCAATATATGAGGCCCCGAAATTGGAATGCCTAAAACAGGTGTGTGCTGGTTTATACCCAAATTTGATTTTATGCAATGTTTTACTTTGGTCTGGTGGAGCACATTGTTTATTTAATTGCCAGCTCCATCTGATTTTTGCATTTCAAAGTGATCTGTATAGTTTAGGCCATGACATACGCTTATGTATTTCATTTTTGTTTGATCAGTGGATGCCTCGGGAAGCTAGTGGTTCAATCACACATGCTACATATTCATGTGATAGTCAATCAATATATGTAAGCTTTGAAGATGGAGGTATTGGTGTTCTTACGGCCTCAACGCTCAGATTAAGATGCAGAATAAATCAAACTGCTTATCTCCATCCCAATCCAAGGTGCATTTTGTCATAAATGGTGTATGAACGGTATTTTGTTATAATTCTATTTTCTCACATCCGTTCTTTTTGACAGTCTGAGAGTATATCCTCTAGTGATTGCTGCACATCCCTCGGAATCCAATCAATTTGCATTAGGACTTACAGACGGTGGAGTGCATGTACTTGAACCACTAGAAGCAGAAGGAAGGTGGGGTTCTCCGCCTCCAACCGAAAATGGTGCGGTCCTAGCACTCCTTCAGGTGCCTCTGTTTCAGAGCAACCCCAAAGGTGACCGCGTTCGTCATGCAGTACTGTCTCTAAGGACCTTCGAGTGTGTATTTGATTGCTTATGGTCCCGCGCCCTGGTGCCTCCATTCAGTTTACAAGGGGAGCTTCATAACATTATAGGATAAATCAATTAAACCAATCACCTTGTTAGTGGCTTCTCCATGGGGTTAGCTGAGTATATTTACTCATTTAGGATTATTTCTGAAGTGCATAGTGTAAATTGGCTGGGGCGTTGCAGAGTGGAGGGTCATTGTTGTTATTCTTTATTTAGGTTTTTCCATTTTGGTTGGGTCTTATTTTATGTGTAGATTCTCAAATATATAGTGAACTTAGTCGTTATAGTTTTATTTTTCCCAACTGAAGTGAAATACTCTCATGTTCTCTTGTTTTATTACTTATACCTTCGATGCAATGCAAGGAATCTTTACAATCGAGGCTTCAATTAATCTAGTTATTAGAGTATCTTTTGCAAGATCCTTTTCAGACTTTCATTTTCTCTTATAGTATAATTAATATAAAGCTCTTTACAAATTTGTAAGTATACCTAATACTTTTTGAAATCCATTCTTTGATAATATAACCAATTTGCTTTGGAATGTGAAAATAAAATTGACTATATTTATAAACAAATGAAAATTTAAAGTGTTTTTATTTATCTGTTTACCAATTTTAAGTTAAATATATTTTTCAAAATATTTTTACTACATAAATTATCTTACACTTGTATATATTATTAAAATAAAAGGGTAAATAAATTATTTTAGGGAGTAAAATATGCTTTACTTGGTAGCTGGTACGAGACATGTTTACATCTAGAAACCGCATATGATCTCAAATTCTCTCATCTTCAGGGGTTTAATCTTTTCATGGCAAGAAATAGTAAGGGTTCACCTATTTGAAATGATATGGTTAAAACCTTTATATGTGTTGGAGGATGGATTCCATTTCAAGTTTGGAATGGTACAACTAGTGTGTCGTTCGTCCATATTCAAGACATTGATCTTCAAATCAAAGATATTATTACTATTGAGGGAGTAAACCTGCAAAATCTTTACACCATACTATGGTATGAGGTCCGAAATAGAATTTCAGAAACTAAAGTTCTTTTGGTAGACAATATCAATGATAACTGAATCTGGAGCTATTGTACCTCACGTGTTTATTCAACAAAGTTAGTGTATAGTTGGTTGAATTCTGAGAAGATAATTTCTCTCTTACCTACATATTCTTCAAATTGGTTATGGAAGCTTAAAATCTCAACCAACATTCAATTATTCCTTTGACAAATAATGCATCATGCGATCTCCACACAATCTATCTTGAATCATTACCATGTTTAATTGTAATCAGGCACAAGTTATATGGAATTTCATTATGGGTCATAATTTCGGTTTTTTAAGGAGGATAACCTGAAATCTCTTGACAACACATTGTGATAACCCATTACCATGTGGGTCATGTTAGAAATATTTTTTTTAATGATAACATTTCACTCAAAGATTTGGTTGTCAATAAACATCTTAATTTTTAGAATTAAATATGTTTATATTCCTATAAATTATTAGATATTTTTGTTCTATAAAAAAAAAATATATTTTAGTTCTTACAAAAAAAATTATTATATACGTAGTTTTATGATGTGTTAGAAATATTTTTTTAATGATAATATTTCGCTTCTCTCAAGACTTCTTTGTCAATAAACATGTTAATTTTAGGGTTAATATGTTTTATTCCTATAAATTATTAAATTTTGTTTTGGTCTATATAAAAACATGACATGTTTTAGTTTTACAAAATTATTATGTACGAAATTTTAGTCCCGATGTTAAATCGATATGTATTTTTGAATGGTTATTTTACAAATATGTTTTAAACGTTCCTCAAAGAAAAGAAATTCAAATTTTGATTTATAAGTCGACATTTATCACCGAAATCGAGGGTATGAAAGAAACACTTTTACCTCGACTTTTGTCATAATCAAGGGATGTTTAAGCGTATTTATTGAGGATATTCACTATCCTTACACAAATATTTATCATCCATTTAATCAATATCAATGCTTTAGACACTATCGTTAATGATCCGCATGAAATCTGACAAACATCCATTATAAAAATATTTTAAATATCAAAAGTTGATAATGAAACATTTGCCATGAAAACTTTGAAGCGTAAAAAAGCTTTGTAAAGTTCTCTATGATGGATTGCAAGAGCATAAAATAATTTGGGTTTAAGGTTCGTGATCTTCAATAATCATATAATTGTATATTTATTTCATTTATTTAACCCTTTTTTGTTTTATATCAGAATCAAATAAATGCAAAAGACATCGATAATATATTACACCGTACATTTCTCTTCCTCAAGATTTCAATGAATCAGATTTAAAATTTGTTATGTATTTTCTTTAATATTGTATAAACAATGTAGTTTCTTAACAATATAATTTATTGATATTCCGTGTAAACAATGTGTAATGAGTATTTTTTAAAATATTGTTTTTCCTTGGTTTTGGTCATAAATTGAGAGGTATATGACGCTAGTTTTAAAAATAAAAAAGTTTAGTTGGGATCAAACCCATGTTCAGATAACATTATCCCTTAGTTTTTTAATAATCGAGGGATAAAGTGACATTTTTTATGATGTCCTTCGTCACCTTGCTTATGTAGGCGAGGTTAAATACATTTCACACCCGAGGTTAAATGTATTTTTCGTAGTAGTGATTCATATGGACATAGTGAGTTACTAAAATAGTTGGATTTTATAGAAAATTTAAAAACACACAATATCAAATTTGGTCTAAAATAATCAAGGAGCCACCACAAGTATTAAATATTGGGTCAATTAGAATAACCATCGTTCGACGACTTAGAGAATCATTATTCGTATGATTTTTCGTAGATGGAAATGCACGTGGAAGAGTGTTGGTGATCTAGATCTAAGATACATCCAACGACTCCCTGTATCATACACCTAAAAAATAACATATTGTTATAACTACCCTACTATATAAAGGATATGCTCGAAGAATTTAGCTACACAATTTCAAATTCAAACTTCATTCACTATTCTCTTCCACATACTGACATGTGCGTTGGAGTGCCAACCTCGCATGTCAACCTTTCCTTTGCCGTATCAGAAGCTCAAATTTATCAGTCTTATAGTACCACTAATTCCAAACAAATTTTGGTTCCATAACAAAATAATTATCTCGTTTGTGGGAATTGGCTTATGATACTCGCATTTTCCACAATTACACATTCTCACTATGATTCGTCGATTCAATACTTTCTTCATTTTATTAGATCATAGTTCTCGAAATTGAACATTGGATCTCTCGCATTCGACCTAGTCAAATAGATAATCAACATTGATTTCCTGATTTTCCAGATCCTTAATTTTGAACCTTTCAATAATGGTTGGATATAGAGCTACTCGTTTTGCCACCCTACACAAAGCAATTGTCGCTCAAACGGCGAGAACTCAACCTCCTCATCTTCCAAGTATTGGTAATCAAATCGTGGTAGACAATCCATTGCATCCATACCTATTATAACCTCCTCAGGTCGCAAGATTTTTTTCCAGTGCCCCACTCAGGCCTCTGGTACCATCGCCAACGTCACAACCAGAACCATGGCCCAGTTTCCAACTATTGTGAGTCAATCTCGAAATACGATGTTCTAATGAGTTGTTGAACAACATGTATAACATTGTTCAACAACAGAATTCACAAGTGATAAATGAGAGTTTACTTCGCCTTAAAGAAAACATACACAACACGCTTACAAATGGGAACACCACATTGGAAGCCCTTTCAAAGAGAAGCCAAGATGTCGTTCTTGAACCGACCGCGTAGAAAAAATAAGAATCTTTAAAATTTCAGAATCCTCGGTAGATCAAGATGTGTCAAACTCCTTCTTAAATCCCCAGTAGAAACCAAGGTAGCCATGCTTCTTTGCATGAGTCAAAAAGAGAAGAAAGCATCAGACGAAAGCATCAAATCATAGATGAACCTATACAATAAATTCACATCTCATTTCATGGCCAAGAAAAGGCAACCAGTAATGGTTGCAACCCTAGAAGGAATAATGCATGGAAGGAAAAATAGTTTACGATCTTATCTTACATCAACAATTTCACACAAGTGGTTATTGAAGTAGAATGCCTTAAATGATGGATATTTGAGAATGCCATGTTGTGCGACAACCCCTTCTGAAAAAAGTTGGGAAGAAGGAAAGCTCTTACTATGAATGAACTACTGAACATAGATCAATTTTCATCAACTTAAAGGATAAGCTTAACATCTAGTTCTACAAATCATTCTCTTCTGATGATAATTATGGTTGCTTAACTGGGAAAGACTCTCACCGATGGAAGGATGAATTCGACCGAGGAATGCATGGTCGACACGAAAAATAAAATCCTGTGAATGCACCAGAGAAGATTTATCAAGAATGCCCCAACAGGAGTCCCGAAAGGAGTAGTCAAAAATCATTTCGATCGAGAGTCATCTCGAACGGACAAGACAATTTTTTGTTTCCACAAGGCCACGACCACAAGACCGATCATATGTCCGAATATGTCAAGAGTAGAAAAGATATAGAGATAGAGAGATAAGAGTCACCGGAGAAAGTTCATCTCAAAATATAGGGACAATGAAAGCGGAGAAGAGAAAATGGCGAGGATATGGGATCTAAGAAGGAAACACCAACACATTGCCACAATCACTAGAGGAGTTCCCAGCACATTTCCGTCTAAAGGAACAATGAAGAGAAAGATTGTTAAAATGATGTCCGTCTATAAGAAAGATGGAGGTACGTCAACAAAAACCTAAAAGACTAATGCTTGGGTTCTAGGACTACAAGAAAATTGAGGAAACCCTAGATGAAATCTTCATTTTAGTTATAACTTCTACAATTGGACATTTCAATATTCTCAATTCTTATCGACATTGGTAGTTCATGCGACATAATATACTCACTTGCTCAAGAAAATGGGCCTCGAGAGGGAATTTTGTGGTCTTACAAAGGGTCATATTTGAAGCAATTTAATGGTACAACGGTCCTCGTGTGGGGGTATGTCGAGTTTATGATATTCGTAGGAGAAGGAAATGCGTTTAGTAATTAACTCGTAGTTCCTTGTGGTCCCTTGCAAAATTATGTACAACTGCATTATTGGAAGGACTTTCGCATCACCCTACGGAGTAGCCTCACAGTCCACCTCAAGCTCAAATTTAACAACCTTCATGGAGAATCGGTCCTAGTAAATATTGATCTTGAAGGGACTAAAAGTATATATCAAGCCTAGCAAGACCAAAGAACAAGCAAGGCCATATAAATTAATGTAGTGTGCTTAACCGACCAGGTCATAAGCATGAACATCTAACCTCCTTAAAGTGATTGATCCAACGAGACGAAGGAAAATAGTAATAAATGGTGGCTAGTCCACCCGGTTATGTTTTCAAATTTGCATTTAACTTTATTTTTTGAATAATCAATTTGGCTACGACTTATAATTTGCATTTAGTTTTGTTTTTAGGATAATCAATTTGATCCCAACTGTATAATGAACTCCCAATTATAATGAAGAAATTGCAATTTCTGAAATATCTATTTCCTTTGTGGTTGTGTAAGGTAACAATGAGGTACGGTCAGAAGTATCGAAGCCCAACACGAAGACTCAAGGATGTTGTTGCAAACGCCACATGTGTGCGACCATAACAATCAAACCCCACAACGCAAAGTATACACACAAAGAAAGTGGAAAACCACTAAAATAGTATTAAAGATCCACCTCCTTTGGTAGCTAGCTGCAAGTCGCTCCAGATACTGCGGTGGGTTGGCCACACTTCGACCTCAGACCATATTTTCACCTGGGGGAAGGGATATCGACCTTTGGCCAGATAAGGTCCCAAAGACGTTCAATAAAATTCAAGGAAAGATCTCGTAAGTTTGCATGAAGCCCAAAGCAATGTAATCAGGACCAAAAGGATATACCGTAAATATTAATAAATAATACCATATCTATTTCATTTCAAGAATACTTTACAAAATATGTTGCTACAAAAAAGGGATGGCTGGCCTATAAGGGAGACAACCTTCCCATCTTTGAGTATCTAATTTGGCGAGATCTACTCCCTTGAAATATGTAGAGGATGGTGAAAATGCTCCATTTGCTGCCAAGCATTTTCAAAGGACTTTGAAACAACAGTTACACAAGTAGTAGATCACTCAGTTAAAAGTTGAGGCGAGGAACGCAGAGCTTCTAAATCGCTTTGAACCGCGGAAAAGGACACTTAAGTAGATGTTAGAGTAACCCAAGTATAAGGTAGAGATTTGTTATTCGTTATTGTATCCCTCACCAAAAGAGTTACTTGAAGGACAAGATATCCAAAATATTGAGGGTGTGCAAAGCATCACCTACCCCGATAAGATTAGCAAAAGCCTTATGTATATCTTGCAGTCGTGTTCGTTGGAGGTCAAGTTATGCACACTTTCTTTTCTTCTAGCTGTTGCTTCTCTTTGTGTTACTGGTGTGACAAGAAAGCGTTTTATCGATCGGATCCACCAATTACGGAGTAGCAAAGGCATGCCAAGTATAACGCACTAAAATAGACATTTCTTCCTCAAGACACCCAATTAGATTTGACAAGCAAGAACCGTCTTATTTCGAGAGAGGTGTTGCGACATAGATTGCGTTTGAATAAAACCCAAAGCTAGATGGTTGAAATAAAGGGAAAAATAAAACTCAAAGCATGATGTATTTCCATTGGCTAATAAATAAGAGAAAAAGGAAATAAAATACTAACAGGAAAAGTCAGCAAAAGATTGATATCTAAAGTGAAAGATATTAAAAAAAACAATTTTTGAGCACTTTTAAAATCAATTATATGCTAGGGAAGTCAGACCATTACAAACTTATATGTATTTCAAAAAAGTTAAAGATGTGAATAATGATGAAATGATTCGAGAATTCTCATAAGAAAAATCGTGAAGAGTGGCGTGAAAATGTGATTGCTCAAAAAATCCAAATTTATTTTCATAATTTCAGCATAAGAACGGTTGCTTTTGACTTGAGCGTGATGGCATTCGTCAAATGTTAAAAGTGTGATCATCTCGATCTTCAAGAAACAATGAGATAAGTTGTGAAGTAACAATGAGAATTTTCAAATCATTTCATCATTATCCACTTCTGTAAAGTCAATTATATACTAGGGAAGTAAGAGCATTACAAATTTATATGAATTTCAAAAAAATTAAAGATGTGAATAATGATGAAATGATTCGAGAATTCTCATAAGAAAAAATGTGAAGAACGTCGTGAAAATGTGATTGCTCACAAAGTTCAAATTCAAATGGAATAAACTATTTATTTTGTGAATGAGTTTTGAAAAGATATCAAGGCTAACAATTTATGTCAGAATTTCATCTAAATGGACGTATAGTTAAAAGAGATAATTTCTCCTTTTTGGTGTTGATTCAAAAGAAGAAAAACATGGAAAGACTGTGGATTTCATAGCCAATTATTTGATTTGTTGTATTTATAAAGTTATATCAAATATTTTGGAATACATGACGAAAAAAAGAGACCACTCACTTATAAGAAACACAATACTTATGTAGATGAATCTTATACAACTTTCTAATTGAAAAGATAATAGATTAGGCTAGAAAAAAAGTGTTAACGTTAAAGTAGATTTTGCGAAGATATATGATTTATTCATGAATCATGATAATGTCATTGTCTAAATGTGATTTCAAGATAAACTTAGAAAATAGATATCATATTTTCTAAAGACATCGACATTATCATTTTGTTAAATGATAGTCCTACAAAAGATTTTAAAATGAGTCAAAATTTAAGACAGTAGAACCCTTTGTCCCCTTTATATTGGGAGAAGGATTTAACGTAAAAACGAAGGGGTGAATGGCGAAGAAATTTTTCCGTTTAAATTTAAGGATAATAATGAAAAGTTTGGCATCTACGATATGTTAGCGATACTTGGATCGTGGAGATCGTGAAAGCAATACTGATGCTTTTTGAATTAAAGTTAGGATTAACGATGAGTTACCATAAAATCATACTGGTAGGGATAAATATCCATCAACTAGAAGTTGAGTTTTAAACTGCATAATTAAGTATACGACTTTCAAGTATCCCAATCTTCCAATTGGAGTCAATCCGAAAAGAAAAGAAGCGTGGAAGCCAATGATAGATGCAGTGAGAGTCAAAATCTTGTGATGGAAAAATAAAATAGTTATCTATTGGTGGTTGTGTGGAAATTATTAAATTCGTCTTGTTAGTAATTTAAGTCTACTTTCTCTCTTTCATACCCAGTAAAGAGGCTTATAAGAGTTTTATCTCTAAAATTTAAAGCTTTCATAACTCGCTATGCTCAAAGGTTTGGCTTTAAAGCAATGCCGCCATCAAAACTTTCATGTTTGGTATAAAGATTACAATTTAGATATATTCCTCAAAAGTTAACCGTTAATGTAATATTTTAATTGCTACTGAACAGTATTAACAGGCCGTTAAGTATAATAATCTCAGATGAATTTTTTGCAAAGGTTCATAGAATTTTTTATCAATATCTTACTGATATGTACAAAATGATTTCTCCTTACTTGGCAAAGTTTCAATGAGCAACCCTATCCAGGGATCATAGCCCCCAGTGTCCCTCACAAAGCAAGCAGTTGCAATGGGAGTTGAAATAAAAGGCATTCAAGTAGCAGCTAATTAAATTATCATTATTTCAAATTGTATCAATGGTCTTCCATCCCAAAATTTAGACATGTCTATAAATTCCAATGCGTTCTAGTTGAGGTTACAACTAATGCCGCCTTGACCAATCTTTCTGTTTCTCTTGCTGTTTCCAGGAGAAGGTTGTTCATGAACGACTGGTAAGACTGTTCCCTCCTTTATTCCATTTGAATCTGACATCTTCTCGATTGTTTTTTGAGCTTCTAGAAAAATAGTGATGTCTCTTATCTGTTTGTATATTCACTTAACCCCATCAGAGAACAACTAAATTGGAAAGCTTCTATGCAAAGAATTAATGAAGGGTTGTAATACCTGTTCCTCCAAATCAAGTATCCTCTCATTCTTGACTTCATTGATGCAGCTTCCCTAAATTATCACATATTTAAACATGTAAGAAGAACATGGTGCAGCAGTAATCAAGAAAAAACCAACTTCACTAACATCTTATGTAAGCATATGTGACTTTATTTCAAACAAATGGTAGCTTAAGTGGTAATACAGTTACCTCTCTTCAGCTTCTTTAACCTTCTCTCGCCATGTTTCTTGATTTTAATGAGCTTCCGATTAACCTAAGGGAAGAATGAAGTGTATAAATGGTAGAGTTCGAGCAAACAGAATAGAAAATGCAGGAGAGAAGTTACCTCAGCAACCGATTTCTTTCTTCAGTACACTTTTCTAGTTCATTTTGGATATCCAGCATTCCAGAAGCTGCTTTCTCCACTGCTTCAGATATGGAACTTTCAGCTTTACTTTTGCTTCTATTAGTAAGGATTCATAATACTAAAACAAAATGGTACGAAGATAATCAGATTCCACAAACATGACATCATATTACCACATCTAAAGATCAACAGAGTATCATAGCAATTGTGCCAAAGTCTTTCATCATAGGTAAAAGCGATCTGATACTCACAACCACACTAAAAATACATCATAGGCTTATCAAGCTTAAGTCTAACTTGTCCAAAAAAGGCCTAGTCCTAGCATGTAGTCTCTCATAGGCTTTTTAAGGTCTGAGTTTGAGATTGAGTTTTGAAAGCCTCTGAGTTTATTAAAAGTCTATTTCATTTGAACATATTTAAATTAATAATTCGGTTTATGTTTAGATAGACTAACGAGGCAAAATACCAATGAAAACCCCAAGGGTTGGCCTATTTTATTTTAATTCTATTAATAATACTACACTTAAATATGTAAAAAAAAAATTAATATAGATTTGACGAGTTTAAATTACTCAAAAAGTTAATAAATTTATAACTTAACTCAAAAGTATAAAATATAATAAAATAACAATGATAATAGAAAAACATTATTCACATTTAATTATGTAGGTCGGTTGATAGGTTTTAATTAGACATGACAATAATATTCGTACTTGCAGCTACCCTCGAACCCAATCCAAATTTAACGGAGAAACCCGTTTTGACTGGATTCGGTTTGGGTTTCTCGATTTTAAAATATGTGTATCCAATGGGTAATAGGGACACTAATATCCACCCTGTTGGTAATTTGAAATATTTGTTTTGATAGTTTAAAATATTAACTGTTTGGTTAATATACATTGATATTTAGTTTATACTTTATTATTTAAAATATTTAAAATATATGTTTGAAAATTTTAAGATTGTTTTAATTTATTATTTATAATGTTTGTTAGAGTTTGGGGTATATTATGAATTTGAGGAAATGAACTATTTAAATTTTAAAAAATTAATTCAGATGTGAGGATGAGGCGTGGAATACATGAACCCGTTTGAGGCGGGTTTGGGTTTAGTTATTTATCTTTGTTTGGTTTTGGGGCAGAAGAAGGTATTTAATTGGGATTTGGGCTTGGGTGCGGAGAAGGTAAAACCCGTCCCGTCCGGCCCATAATGCCTAGTTTAAAAGACTTTTTTAGCTTGTGGCTTAGCTTTCTTTTAGTTAAATAGACTTATAAAAAGCTCAAGTTTTCTCTATCTAAAAAGCGAGACTTGGTCTAGGCAGACCCTGTCTGTCGGCCTGACCTATTCCACCCCTACTTCAAGCCATTAAAGAAACTGGTAATTTTCAGCAGAGTTGGTGGCATGAATAGTCTATAGCTGTATAATCCAAATTCAGAGTTTCATGTTTACAGAATTATTTTAAATCCTCAGTGAGAAAGTTTCAAGGATGATAGAGTAACTTACTTGTCTTTGAGTTTCCAGCTGAGATGTAAGAAGACGATTGTATTCATCCATAATCTGGTCATGTCCATAAATTAATCAGTGACAGAGCATGGGAAAGAAAAAAGAAAACTTGTGGGAGTATAAGATACATCTGAGTACCATACAATGAACAACTAAATGTGTGACATTAGGCCACGAAATGGTATTGATAATCACATGTGATTCCTTATTAGACATTTCATTTCATCCAATTTTATAGAAGAAATATATGGATCTGTCTCTATGCCTATATGACAGTACAGGTGTTGAATGCCCCGTGCATAAAGCCCGAGATTAGTTTACAGCAAACAAAATCATACCACAGAAGTTTGTGCTTCAGACTAATCTGTCCAACTAATGTCAGCATTAAATAAAATTAAGAGTTCAGTATGTGAGAGACAGATAAGCTCCACATAAGTGAGCTTGTCACTAAAATGAGCAAGTAAAGATGTATCTACCAATGATTTAATATTGAAATGCATTGTAATGTTAACCTGTTAAGGCTAGCTACAGCTTTTTACATGAAACATATTGGGCTTTTACATGAAACATACCACTTCAACTTTGCTGTTAAAGAAGGCCCCATTAGCTTCTAAATCTTCGACATTCACCGTGTCGCAATCACCTTCCTGGGACGTACAGCGAACATGCATCTCCTGCGACTTCCCATCAATTTTAGATTGGTCCTGATTTAGTCGATGGACATAATTGTCCCCACATAATCCCAAATTTGTTGGGTTTTAGAGTCAAGAGAATAGCAATGCTGAGTATCTTGCCAATGCCGAATAGCATGCCCTTCTTTATATCTAGATTAAAAAGAAGAACCACTATTAACATCTCCCTGACAAAACAAAAGCGTATAACCTATTAAAGACAATAAATTGTGATTGTTTTGTTTAACATATTAACTAGGGGCTTTACTACACAAGTCATTACCAGTAGGAATTGAAGAACTGGCGCTAATAGGTTACCTTCCACATCCGACAAACCCACAAATCATACAAACCCAGACATCGTCTAATGTTCCTAAATAAAACAGGCTTGCTTCTCGTCCTGTTGTTGACAGAATTGACAGACCTATAATATAAACATCATAAGTTCCTTACAATAGTATTCTCCATCAATACAATAATACTTTCCACATGCATTACCAATAAATCACTTTAGGTAGCCAAGACATACATGGAATTTCAGTCAATGAAACATTAAAAAATGTAACTAATAATAAAACCACTCTATATGTAATCATTACTGCAGAGATGGCACCCTAATTTCTGTTTTTTCTTGTTCTTTAGAAAATAAAATGATCAATGAATGCTTGCATCCCAACATCAAATTAACAATTAGGGAAATACACGAAAGGATTTTAATATCTGGAATGTCCAACGATAAATTGGTAGTGTTTGAAGTTGTTACCTTGAACATGAAAAGGAGGGTGCCAAAGGCAAGGCTAGTATTTGGAGTGAAGTCACGGCAAGGTATTTGAATTGGAACAGGCGACTCAAACAATTTTCTAGATATTCAATCAATTTTGGCTCATTTGGTTTGACAATACTTCACACCCAACGGGAAGTGAACCATGTCTAAATACATTTGGGAGAAGATAGTCTTCTTTTGTTTAGCAATGAAAAACTAAGCTCACGAGCTTTTCCTAGGTTGAAGAAAATTGATAGGAACTATTTTTCCCCGTATGTTGCACCTTTATCTGACAAGAGTTTGAGCTTTTGCAAGATCAAATTATTTTCTCTATGAAAAAAATTCTCCAACAGCTTTTTAAACCATTCATTTTGGGAAAAGTGTATTAACGTGACAATAAGATGTCCAAACAAAATCACACGAGCCTCAACTTCCCAAGAGAGTGTTGTAATTATGAATTTATAAAATCCAACCCAAATATGTTCATCAATTATTATTAATGAGGCTTGTGACAACCTGAGTACAAACTATGACGGATTTCAAGTTTGCAGTAACAACAGGTGAGAAACTTTCAATTTGAATATATCCAAAGGCAAATTAATCAATGCTCAATGCAAATTAACCTCACGATAATATCATGATTAGCCAATATAACTCCTACAAAATTTGTGCTAGATGAATGACCAGCTTCTTATGAAGAACCATTATCACCTACCAAATACCCATGGTCTAAGGATATAAGGACAAGCCAATGTGTTAGGTCAATAGAATTTCCTACACCAGCCAAAACTTGAAAGAGTAATAATAAAATGTCAAAATAAAATTTCAATTATCATACTGAAGAACCTACATACCTGGCAAGACAAATATGTCCACTTTGAGACACAAGGGCATCGAAATGAATGATCACAAAGAGTTGTGAGTATTCCACTGGTATCAGGGTCCAGTCTCTCTGGCATTCAAACAGAAAAATAAAACACACAATACATATATCAATCCATACAATCACAATCACCTCAAACAAATTAAAAAGTCAACAAGATTCAAGCAAACATAGGGTCACAACAAATACAGGTGGAACACACCTAGGCAAACTGGACAAGTTGGTATTTCTATACAACGGCAGGAGAATCCCAACAACTTCTTCACATTCCAGTACTCACGGAACAAAAAACAAAATATGGCATATCTCTGCCTACATTTCGATCATCATTTGTCACAGCGGTATATCACAAGATGCATACAATACCCTTAAAATGCAAATAAAAAAAAAAGCCATTAATACTCACACCCAGAAAACTTGTTCCCATTGAATTTACTATGAAATCCATCAACAAAATCATCAAACCTAATCAACACACACTATATCCCATCTTCCCATGAAAATACAAAAACACTTTTGTTACCTAAAATAGAACATTACAAATTTGCAAAATGAAT